>JAVQKC010005661.1:0-11034 GCA_036025475.1 Philypnodon macrostomus
TGTTTCTACCAGTACTAATAAGGTCCTCATTAGAAAGCATGTGAAGTAAGCTCATGGGCAAACAGGTAACTTGAACAATAACAGCATTAGTTGTAAATACCTCAAAGCTGATGTCTTTGTGTTTAGTGGATATAAACGCAGTATGAAAGACATAAGCTCGAAATGAGCATAATCACACTCATTTAAAACGCCGCAAGACAACAGGTGCATTTGGTTAAATATTACTCAGGACCCCTACTGAACCTGGTTACCTCAAAATCCCTTCATGTGCAGGCAGGCTACATGTTTAACTAGACAAATGATAATACATGGGAGAAGCCTGGGGCGAATGTGAAGCAGAAGTTCCAGTTTTCTTTGACTGGATCCATCACGTACAAGTATATCTAAATGTTGGGATAGTATAATCCATCTCAGCTCTAAGTATGGTCGTTGAACAATATAAAATGAAGTAATAACTGACTAACTGTCCATCCCTTCAGGCAGGAGGACAGAACCGGCGCTGCGCTCACCGTACGAGTCGGGATTCTCCATGACAGTGAGTTCTAAAGTATTACTCATTAATACTCAACCTTCATGTAATTAAGCATTGACCTTTTAGGAGTGCAGATGATTAGGGTGAAGTCGGTTTGTGAGATAGAGTGAAAGCCTGGTTTATTATAGATATTACCTGCTCTGACAGGACCACTGAGTTATGCCATACATCTTTGTGTTTCAGGAAATTGACACGGACAAAGACTACACCATTCCACGCCCGAAGCAGACTAATTATGGAGAACCATATGACGAGTATTATGGACACAACTAAGGTCAAGGCAATTTTAAATTTGTCTTTTGACCAATGCCAACATTTGGGACCTGTCCTCAAGACTGGACTTATTATGGTTTTATATAAATACACATATCACATGTTATAACTTAAAAAGAAAAAGATATATATTTATTGTAAATGTCTTCTGTATGGTGGTGGAGTGTTTCCAGCTCCTGAGAAGGTCAGCACCTCAGCATACAGGATTACAGACTGTGCTCTATGTTTTGTATGAGGAAGCATTATAACATGGTAGAAGCCTTAGAAATGTTCTGTTAACATGAGCATAGTCAGCATTTTGTTACCTTGGTCTCAGACATCACAACCCAGGACTACAGCTGTTTTTAGTCCTAACATATAAAAAGATTGTATGAAATCTTCTGCCATTTTTCTCTCACAGTCTTTTGACATTTTGACTTAATAAGCAGTGATCACACCATGCTTTGGCAGTGCACACAAGCTAAGCTATGAGTGCTGAGGAAACGCCCATCCCTCTAGCACAAAGTAAACAAAGCTGTGGCAGAGGCTAAAGTAACACATGCTGCCTTTGGTTTCAGTTTGATAGGGACTAGTTGGCTAGTTATGTTAGTTTAGTGGTTCTCACACCACACCTAGTATATTGTCAGAAACAGATATATTATTCATATATAACCATTTTAATCCCATTTAGAAAACACTAATACTGAAGTTAAATTGATTCACAGAACATCTGAATTGTGTGGTCAATCCAGGGTAAACGCATTTGTTTTACTGTCTAGTAATTTTAGCATGTTATCTTAGCCGCCATTTGAAGATTAAAATTGTGTATACTTGGAAGAGTGGGCGATAATGTAGTGATAGTAAAATGCCAATGTCTCATCTGGTAATGAGAATATGTGAAATATAGACCTGTCTCCATCTCTGTACAGCTCTCTCGATCAATGGCAGTGGTTGTGACTACTATATTTATGGACATTTATCAAGGGAGCCGTGACTCATGCACTAATCCAGAAAGTTCCTGGCAGAAAAATATGCTTTGCTATTTCATTTCCTTGCAGGGTAAATATGTGTGTTTTTTATGATACGTATTATTTGTGAGTAATCTACCATTATGTCGGACTAAGAAGAAGAATGAAACGGCAGAATGAGTCATGTGCTTGAGTTTCATCACTGGTTCAAGATCTTACCTCCGGCTGGATGTCCACATCACCACAGCTGAGAGAGATCCAGTCTGTGGTATTATGAGATGGTATATAATAGGCCTGAGGTGGTGAAGAAAGTGTGAAACTGTCACTCCGGAGGTGCCAAACTGCAGCACTCTCAAGAGATCTGAGACGAGGATGAAAGAGCTACAGAGGAGAGAGAGGAAATGAGAGGAGACATCCTTGTCTTTGAATCAGGGCTGTCCAAGCTATGGCCCAGATTGTGTTATTACTGCTCTCTACATAATCCAAATAAAACAAATGCATTCAATGTGCAAGATATCTTTACACTTGTATGTGTGGTTATAATATAGACTTAGAGGGACCTATACTGGTACAACCAAAGAACTTTGGGTGAAGCTGTGTTTTTGACAAAGTGGCCCTCAGTGAAAAATGTTTTGACCCGCCCCCTTCTTTAAATACACCTCAGAACTATGGTGTTGTGGCACTAAACAAGTCAACATGTCAGGAATTTCAATGCTAAAAATAATGTCATATTATTATTGACTAAATCAATTGGAAATACAGTCTGTTCATTATCATTGACAGTATGGTCACGCAACCTTTTGGCTCACAACAGCATATGTTTACTATTGTGCAGAGATTTGCATTTAATATATTTGCATTGTTTTATGCTGGAAGCCCTTCCTCACACGTCTATCCATTCTGGGATTGATACCGGTTTAGTAAAAAAAATTGGATTAGAGGAATACTAAAGAAAATGTAATTGTATTTCCATATGGACATCCATCATTCATATAAAACAGATTAAACATTACAACACAATTGTGCCTCTTTATGTATATATGTATTTCTACTGTGAAACAAGTAAAAATAATAAAGTCTAATAATAGATCATTATTTCTTTTTCCTGTAAGTTATGCAAATTCTCGATCTCAATATTGTGTGTAGTACTAACTAGCCTCCACCAGAGGGCAATGTTTAGGCAAAAAAAGGATACTGTACGCTAATGCAAGCAAGAATGTAAGGAATAAAAAACTTTTCAAAAACGAATATAACACTATAAGAAAGTACAAATACACATGTGGGACTTACTGCTGTAGCCAGAGGTGCTATGGCGCTAACAGAGGCTGAAGTTAGCGTCATTAGAATAAAGTTTGGAGTTTTCTCTCGCTCTTTTTCCATGTGACCTTTCAAGACCCCGTCATCCTCAGGTCAGGTCCTCACTACAGCCGACTTCACACACGTCTCCTAATCAGAAAGGCCTTCATCTATTCTCCCAATTAGGCTGCCTTCAATTACGCAGAAGAGTGCGTGCCATCAAATTGCCAATTGGCCTCTTGTGCATTACAGCAATTAGCAGAGATATGAAGCTTCCCGTCACATCCAACCCATTTACGGCCATTAAGTCCAGATGCAATTAAAGATTGTTCCAGATATGTTCCCCTCTGCGGCAACAGGCATCAGTGGAGAGCAAAAGTTGAGGGGTGAGGAGGAAGAGTTTCTCCTGCGGTTGGGTCTGAAGCATGGTCTGAAGGCAATTAGCGCATGCAGTGGTAGTGAGCTAACAGGCGGGTAGAGTAGCCAATAATTCTACTTAAGTAAGGGTACTGTTACATTCACATAATTACTCAAGTAAGAGTAGAAAAGTACTGGGTGAAAAAACTACTCAAGTCCTGAGTAACTGAGTGTAATGTCAGATTACTACCCACCTCTGGTAGCTAGCAACCAGAATACATCTTAACATGTTATGCATTGACACATATTTGACGTTTTGAAATAAAATATTCAACTGAAAATAAATTTGGGAGCAGCCCATGGCCAATGCTCTACTCTGGGGCCAGGAGGCAGTGGTAATGACAATAACTATCTGGAGCCCTTCATTCAAGCTTGCGTTTGGATACCAGATCTGGTCAAATATTGTTTAATTTAATTACAAGGATGATATAGCAATGGCAGTTTGATCACATGTCTCATTATATGTCCATCCCTTATTAAAACTGTGCCCAACTGTTACACAGCCAATGTTTCTCCGTTCAGTGGATGTCGGGTTACATCATTTCTCTTCCAGACTGCACCGCTCCTTTATCTCTTTGCAGTGAAGAGGTTCATACTATTTCAGGCATCCCCTCTCCTGATTGGACAACCTCACCCCAGCCAAACCGCTGGAAAAAACGATAAGGCTGAGACAATCATGGGAAGGAAATAACATAATGGTTACCAGCCTGAAAATCCTACAGTCTATCTGAGAATGTGCTCTATCAGCTCCAGATAAGAAGCCTGCGTGGGCCAATAAGAGTCAATGGAGGTAATAATAAGCACTCGGAGAGCATCTAAAAACCAAACAGTTTATTTAGTATATACATTCAATAATAATGGAGGGGAATAAACTGAAGGCAGACACAAGGAAGTCACTTATTGAAAAACAAAAAAATATCACGGGGGGGGGGGGTCTTTTGTGTGGAGCATGTGACATGAAAAAACTCGCACATGCAAAACCATTTAGTAAATCCCTGTACAAAAAAAACTCTCATTGGGTTGACTTGAGCACAGTGCAGGCAGAGAGGGCAGAGGACTAGCACACACCTATAGGCTCATGTTCCATCTTAATGAAGCTACAATTACAACCCACTACTCGCCCGCTTGCTTACCTCAACATTATCTGGACGAGTACGGCATTGCTGCTAAATGAGGATATCCGTGGGTAGTTCTATAATACTGTTGCCAGATTATTGTTTGTGTTTTTTTTTTTTTACCTACAGGCAGTAATGTCTTTGAGTGGGCCAGCATTGGCACCGAATCCATTTGACTTTCATTACAAAAGTACCCCACGGGAGGGCCAGCAGTACCAAATTAAATATATTTGATGACTGCTCGATTACCGCAGAGGCACGGAGCTCACATAACTTGGATTATTGGGAGCTGAATTTTGCTGCCACTGTTCATTCGCGTTCTCCCCCATCAACACTCGAGTCACTTCACATCCACTCAAGAGTCGACGCCCCCTGCTGCGTTATAAACACCCAAATTTTCCTCCGTTTTGAAATTTCATGCACAAGTGAAAACCCCATTCCGCTCACAAAAGCATGCATAGCAACACTTCTGATAATACTTGAAGGAATATAAAGACAAAAAAAGAGGTATACGCGTCAAAAATACTCATTGGACCTACAGCACAATGGTTTTTCACGAGAAGTATCCACCCGACCCCTGTCTGCACCACACCCCCGACACAAAAAGAGCGTGGCTATCCTGTCAGCAGTGATTTATAGTTCGGCTTTTTCACCTTCACCGCGGTTTGCCGGGGCTCGACTAACCGCCCACGCTTGGGTGCGTTGTTCAAAAAAAGGTGACCACTGCTGGGGCCAATGAGCGCCCCCATTCGACATTGACTGGACATTTTTTTACCACCATATACCTCCCGGCAAAATGTGATTGAATAAATATTGGTTGTTGGGCGATCACTCATGGCTCGGATTTTCCCTTTCTCGACACCTCATTGGCTTCTACACGAAAAGCCAATTATGAAAATGAGAAAGACCAATTTGTTTGCAGGTCAGGATTGGTAAATTGATGTAACCTTCTAAATGTTACAAAAATGTTGCTTTTGTTGACATTTCCCCGGCGGATTTATGGTCCATAGGCAGAACACAAAAAAAGTGAGGGCAAAAAAACCCACAAAAAATATCAAATACATAATGTGTGCTTATTTTAGAAAATCTTTGGAACCAAAAGACAAAAATGAAAAACATCATACATGATACAGAAAGGTGTGAGAAATATAGGCCAGAAATGCTTGTGTCCTTTTGTTGAGCCTTTGGATACACCGGTATTATCTGAATTGATGCCACACAAGCAAATTAAATATTGAACTATCATTCTTTCATCATCTTCCTATTATCCTGTTAGGACCAATCCCGATAACTACGGGCTTTAGGCAGAATACACCCTGAACAGAAGCCAGTTAGCTGTAGGACTGACGCACACTGACGGAACACTCTTTCACATTCATTCACTTGGGGCAAAGATTCAGCCATTTTATTAGACACGATCCTTCTGATTGGCTATTTCTATAATGGGCTGTTCTCTTGGGATAATCTGCAATGCTGATCAGATGTGCCGCACTATGGCCAAAGCCTAGAGGCTGAAATATCTCAATTGGCTGACTGGCAGATGATTAGCTTCCCTTGTGGGCCTTTCAAATGTTCATTTATGGTTTGGTTAGTCCATCTGACCTATTCATTACTACAAGGCTGCTACCCGGAATGTCTGGCTGTGTCCTAGATCGAAATCCTTTAAAGGGAATCGTGATCTGCGGAGATACTATGAGTGAAAAAGGCCAGCATGCAGTTAGGATTGAAAAGTGTGGTACGGAGCGAGCAAGGACAACAAACATTTCATGGCAAAATAAATGAGGTAATGCAGAAGCACGTGTCTATTTTATGTGCAGAATTGTGCACGTGTTTGAGGGGGAATTTCTCATGTGTTTAGTTGTTACCAGGGCAACAGTGGTTTCCTTCAAGCCGAGTTCAAAATCCATAATTGTGTCATCGTCATAATTCATCTTAGCAAAACCAGGCAGATGTAGTGTGATTAAAAACGTAAGTACCTTCTTGAAGTGGGCTGCTACAGTCCCTTACTTTGCACGAGCCGTCACTTTGAAATGTAGTGGAGATTGTATACATGGAGATTAATGCGGTATTGTAACTATAGGGCAGTGGATCAAGTGTTCAAAATAGGTTGTAGTGTGCAGACTTAGGAGTCTCTCAAGGTCCCGTAGTGTTGCTAAAAAGGTACCCATAATAATTGTGTGCCCCAAGTCCAAGCTCCAGCTATTTCATGTGGCAGTTTTTTCTCATTGTTTTTCCCATGTCAACGCCAGACAGAAAAAACATAGAGACAGCGTTCCCGGAGTTGACGATGTGGCAGTGACCTCTTCTTGCCACAAAAAACAAGCAAAAAAAAGGAAAAACACGACATGAGTCCCGCCGGCAGAGAAGTGAGCTCTCGCCACAGAAAGAGCTCGGAAAAGGGTTTTTTTTGTTATATTTTGGAGCCATGTGAAAATCCTCGGTCTGGGTATTTAGTAGGGAGCGAATCTACTGTACCCCGCTCGGTATAAACTGGCCTGAAAAGAGAGAGAAGAGAAGACAGACTGCACATTATTACAGAATTAGTGTATTTTGGATATGATCAGTCACAGAAACTTCCATTACTCAAATATAGGGCGAAAACTACTAAAGAACAGGTCTAAGATCCCCCCCAATTTAGTATTAGGCTGATAAAAAAGTAACTATCACATCCCAAATGATGCCCCAGATGACCAAAACAAGGCAATGAGCATTTTATAGCATCTTTAACTTAAGATAATGGCTAATGCGATTATAATACCATTTACCTTTACATCCTTCATTACGGCTATGGGCTTTAGACAATACTATGGGTCCAGGATGCCATAACATTATAGCAATTGTCATGGCATTTGTCTATATAATGAAAACTATATTTGTAATGCTTTGTATGCTCCACAGAAAAGAAATGCAACTGTATAATTTCCTTAGATGCATAGATACAGCTAAATCACTGCAGTTGTCCTGTGTGCACACCCCAAACTGCCCCGTGTGTGTAAGATAACACTATAACTAACACGTCTAACTAGGCCCAGCTCATTTATGTCCCGCGTCAGTTGTTTCGCAGCTCGTTTTCTCACCATGGCTCCCACTCCGTAAGCAGCTGCGGCCGGGGTGAGAGCGTGGTAGGGGTCTGTAGTGTACACTCGGCCATAACTGGAAACATAATCACAACAAAATACTCGTTAGTGTTGACGAAACACAATTAGAAAACACTCCAGTCCAGTACGGTGTATCTCTTGGCTCATCTACAACCCCATCTAGTTAATTCAACCATTTATGCTAAACAAAACCAAACACGATCTTATTTACGATCCATGCAAGGAAGTCAGCTCATAAGCACCGATTTTGCTTAAATAATCCGCGCTCCTGACAGGTGAGACATAAAGATGATGATTAGAGATGATGATTACACAGCTGTGCCACGGACCGGTCACAAGAAGAGGCCACTCTAAAAATGGGCATTTAGGAAATGCCAGGTGGATGGATTATATGAGAAAAAGATGAGGTGATAATACTGAATATATTAGCGGGAGACATTTCAAAAGCCTGTTAACTTCCCTTCATAAAACTTAGTAACAAATTCACTCCCAGGATACAAGACGTTCTCATTTTGTGTCACCAGAATACAGGCTGCACGTTATAATGAATCTGAGGCTCTGTTGTAAAACGATATGGTGCATGTGTCTTAGTGGAAGTAGTCATTTCGCCTTTTATACAAAAAATGTGCATGGTCCTAGTTAACACACTCAGGGAATGTTCTGGGACTAACAAAGTGAATAGATGGCATGCACAGAAGCACTGCCTTTGAATAAGCGTTGTATGGACCATTACACGCTGACAGTACCATTACACATGGGTCAATGTTAGCTTCATAGCCTGCTCCTTATAAACAATTGTTGTATTTGTAAATGTTCTTAAAAAGGGACCTGGACCTGGAAATGAAATGACTATAATGCATCTTCAAATATCGCAAAGATTGAAAAATCAAGCTGTCTGTCAACATCAGCTACATGTATATAATGTCAGAGCCTGGTTGGAAAACATAAGTGAAGGTACCAATGGTTAGCTGTTTATTTTTGTTATGTAGTGTTTCGCATTTTAAACTGTCCAGAGTCCAGACTGCATTTCACCACACATTGTTGTGGGGAGATGTAACACAATTGAACTTCCTCCTGCTTCATAATATAACATAACATTTGTATCTGCTTGCTTGTTTACTGAATGAGTATTATTATATGCTTGAAACGTTTTGCCAGTGTGCATCAGTCACACTTCACTTAAACAGTGCTATTTTCCATCAACTACAGCCGAGTTGTGTTTGCATAGCGTGGCCCGGTGTGACCTCACCTGTCACTGTAGGCGGCGGCTGCGGCGGTTGCCCCGGTTACAGCGGCTGGTTGGGCGTAGCGATAGGCAGCGGCAGCGGCAGCAGCAGCAGGGTAGCCCCCCTGAAGACACACATGAGAGAACTGAGTCACGCTGGGAGGGGGACCACATGGCTTTGGAGGAAATGCAATGGACTGACACTACATCTGAGGCAAAGACCCACTACTGCACTGTTCTAGCTCATTTAAATAATAGTGTAAGCAACGGCTGCACAATATAGTGTTGTCAATATTGTTATATGTACAGCGACATTTCAATTCTTATTTTGGCATTAAAATGTTTGATAAAATGTTTCAAAATTATACAGAAATACAAAACTGAACTAAAATTTAGGACTAAAGAAGTACTATGTAGGACTAAACCATGTACAATTGCATTCTGAACTGGTGGAAGTGAGAATTGTGAGCAAAATACACCATTTTGAGTCAATATATAGGTAAGCTGTAGACAAGATTGTAAGTGGACCCAAGATAATGCGCTTTACAATTAGTGTAAAATTCCCCCTGTTGTAAACTCAAGATTTGAATGCACCATAGTGTCACTGTAGTCTCTCTGAAACACTGTTAGCCACAGACCTTAATGTTATATCAATACTAATACTGCTACTGATTTTGCTCTACAGTATAATGTGCAGGCCTACTTTTAGATAAAGCATCAAGTATAATAACTGCAATATATTGACAAAGCACGTGTCAGGGTATTGCATTTCAACCAAAAGAGGGGAAAGAGGAGCAGTGTGTGGAACAATAGTGTTTTATCAGTGAGACAGAGGAAGGAAATTGGACTGTCAAAGTTGAGTTAGACTGGATTATTACCACTATAAGGGATAGAGGGAAGCAAAAACAGAAAGAGACAAAATATCCACAAAGCTGAGGTTGTACAGACACCTCTTTGTCTTGTCAGGCCTATGGGATTAAAGTAATGTAGATACAAAGTAGATATGTCATTGTATTAATATGATTATGTGGAACTGGATAGAAAAGGTAAAGGTCACATACACACACACACACACACAAGCCTATACTAATGCCATAAAATCATCTCTTTCCAATGAAACCGCATGCATGACCCCGAAAAGAACTTCTATGAACACAACACCACTGCGATTGGACCTGGCCACAGCAAAGCACAAATAGAACATTCTCTGAAGTGCCCCAGGACACGGGGCAAAGGCAGGCAGGCTGTTAGAGGGGGGGAGGGGGGACAGCAAGGCATTCTGGGCAAAAAAGAAGGACATAGGAGGAGGGTATAACAGTATGTCTCCATGCAGCAGCTGATGATTGCATGCTTCAATAATCATCCCGAAGTAAGAGGAGGAGAGGAGCGGTTATTTCAGGAAGAGACCATGTACTCCATTTCATAGACTACAATTTAGATTTTTTTTTCTCGCCACAGCTGTCATGATGCAATGTGGGAGTACGATCAATTTAGCAAAACAAAGAAAATTAGCATAGATGTCGCGTCAAACCTTTCCGAGACCTGGTACTCTTTTGAACATGCTCACTATAATTTAGTAGTTTAGTAAAACAAGAAAAAAAAGCCCAGATTCAAAGAGTTAGTAAGAAGCAAACTTCAAAGCCATTATAGTAAACAACTAAAAAACAAAAAAGACAACATGTTTTCCAGAAGATGATTCGTAAGATTTGTAAGGTAGTAGTAGAAGTCAAACATTGCACACTTGTGGGTTTGGTGTTTCGACCCCTACCTGAGGCAATCTGGGACTAAGCACTGAGTCCTGAAACACTAGTCTATAGAGAGAACAGAAACAACCGTGGTCAACCTGGATACACTCTCACGCTAATCCAACGATGCAGCGTCCGCCCACAGTGAAGACCGGAGAGGTGAATGAGGCCCTCTGAGACTGATCGTAACTTTTATTGTATTAGGTGCACTGCCATATTGAGAAAATATGTTAAGTCTAAAAAATGAGGAGTGAAAGATGTCTAATTACTAATTATATCGGCGAAAACAGCGTGTCGCCGATATTATGGAATCACGTCGGTGTTCGTCCGCGTCCGCGTCCGCGTCCGCGTCCGCAGATCCTAGCTGTGAACGCGATAACTCAAAA
>JAVQKC010005666.1:0-38668 GCA_036025475.1 Philypnodon macrostomus
TACCTGCATCAGTCATGGTCATAAGAGTATACCTGCATCAGTCATGGACATAAGAGTATACCTGCGTCAGTCATGGACATAAGAGTATACCTGCATCAGTCATGGACATAAGAGTATACCTGCGTCAGTCATGGACATAAGAGTATACCTGCATCAGTTATGGTCATAAGAGTATACCTGCATCAGTCATGGACATAAGAGTATACCTGCATCAGTTATGGACATAAGAGTATACCTGCATCAGTCATGGACATAAGAGTATACCTGCATCAGTCATGGACATAAGAGTATACCTGCGTAAGTCATAGTTGTATCATTCCACATGATGCGGTTTGTGAAATCTAGTAGAGGCTATAAGAACACGTGACACCTGCATTTGTGATTAAAAAAATAGTTTTGTTTTAATAAAAACCCCAATAAAAGGTACATTGTAAGAAAACAATATGTTCACATAATTGCCATTGTAATATACAATACAGTTTGTCACTCAGAATGCTGAGAAAATACTAAAATCTTTTACAACACTTCTCTATATGGTTTACACATGATACAAGAGCGTAACAGAAACATTAGTTTTCTTTCAAACTCTATTAAGTCACAGATGCCGCTGGCTGCACTGATCTGCCTTGGTCCCCGGACTAACCCAGTCCATCTGGACGCTACTGGTCCTTCTACGTCTCCTTTTCACTCGCGGTGGTCTCTTCTGGAGACCCTCGGATCAATCGAGAGCCCGCACTGAAAGATGTCCACACGCGACTTTTGATACTAGTTTTTGGGAGTTGTAACCGTCCCTACTCAGTTCAAGGATTGGAGCGCTGTATTGAGCCCTCACATCGTCAGCCTTGTTAGTTCTTCACGGTGCTCCTTTTTCGGTGCACGGTGCTCACATTTTAGCGGCACATGATCCTGTCATCCGAGCATCCATTCTGTGAACAAACAGGAGAAGGATTAGTACAACCGTACACACCAGTCCCATAGGGATGATTTTACGCACTGGCGTTTACGCGTAAACAGACAGACTGATATTTACCTCTACTGCGATGCTGGCCAGCTCTGCGTTCAGAGTCGTAAGAGGCGTGCGTGGTAAGCTGCTCCCGGAGTGCTGACGGCTCTTCTCGGGCTCGTCCAACTCGCCTTGGAGGTCCCAAATGTAATCGATGACGTGCTGTAAGATCTCGACTTTGCTGGCCTTCTTGTTGGTGGGCAGCGTGGGCACCAGCTCCTTGAGTTTGCTGTAGCAGTTGTTCATGTCTTGAAGAAACGCGCTCATCTGCTCGTCCAGCAGCGGAATCTTGCATTTGGAGATGGTCAGACTTTGGTCAGAAAGGCAGCGCACCATGTCTTCACCGCCGACTTTGCTCTTTAGGGCACAGGTAGATCCGACAACCTTCATGATGTTTTGATTGTTAAGTTAGTTTCCCAAAACAGGAAGCGAATAGACAAGTCCCTTGTCTTTGAGGTGCTCACGAGACAATGTTGACAGTTTGTGAAGTCCACATGGGCAAACCTTCTGGCTTTATAGCTGTACGGCGCAGTAGGCGTGTCAGAAGTGGCCCTTTTGAAGAAGCTGAACCAATAGGATTGCCGTGTTTGCCATGATGGGTACGCCCACAAAACTGCTCTTAGCCAATCACAGGCTTCGCTTGGTTATCGGGATTTACAATCTGTTTTAGGGATGGCGTTACAAATGGAAACAAATGTGTGTCTTTATGGGTAATATGTGGGAATCCAGCTGTCCATGGCTTGGGGACTCTGCAGGTGTAGATTGCCTGGGGACAGTTGAAGGGTCCTGAATGCCTGCGGACCAGGAGAATGTGTGTGGGATGGACAGCGTCAATAGGATGAATTGCTGATGATAATTAGGCGACCACAGTGCCCTAGATTCCTCTTGAGTTAATGCCTCTGCAGATGTGCAAAGCATGGTAGAGAACAACAGAATCAAGTAGGCCTTAGAAGTGCTTATAGCAGTGAAAATCTCAATAGTGCCTGCAGTCTAATTGTAATGAATGAATGTAAAATAGTAACAATTTCCCCATATTCCCTAAAATCCATATGCTCTTTCAGACCTTTGGATTCTACATCTGTAAGTGCTTGTGTGTTCTGTTGCAGGCTGTGTCTGTCAAAACTTTCAGAAATAATGTTTGAATGTCATTTTATGTTTCAACGCCAGACAAGACGGAAGGGCTTCATTAAGACTTGGTTGTTGTAATGTTTTTGCTTTATTCGCAAACCCAAAACCTGAACTTTATTGTATGAAAAGCTGTATCACATATAATATTAATTTATGTTGGGCGCCATTTGTTTTCAACAGCTTATTCCACTTTGCTACAAATGTCTGCTTTATAAAGTTTTTTTCGTCGTCTCTTCGCTTCACGGATTCCTTCACATGTTTTTGCAGTGTGTGCTCAGCCTTGTGTGCTCACATCACAGCTCTCTGCTCTGAATCTTCCCCCAGATTGTCCAAACAAGCCCGAGCAGACTGGCAGGCGCCAGCGCGATGACGTCACCCATTCATCCGAGCCTTGAAGCCTGTCAGCCTGGCGCCGCTCGGGCGGTCTCCATGGAGACGTCAAACATTCACTCTCATTCACCTGCACCGCGCGCAGAATCCTGGGAGCGAGTCCCGCGCACCTGCACTGCGCACGGACACGTGCATGCACATACACAACCACTGTGGACGCCTTTAACTGCAATAACGGCGCATTCCTCAACAAAGCCCCTGTCCCGGATGTCCCTGCAGTCACCTTTCACAGCATTCAACATGAGACTGCTTTGTTATTATAAAGTTAATACAAAAGTATAGGCCTACATATGGAACATTACATCATTGCATTTCACTAGCCTACATGTAGGCTACATAAAAAACTAAAACCATATATATTGCAGTTGCCTATTACTTCTTTGCTTCATGCATAGACAGGGCACACCTACTGTATGCAGGCCTAGGTGATAGATTTGATATTTTTCCCACATTAATGACTAATAACACGTTTTTCTCTGATTAAATGCATCATCATGCATTCATTACCATGTATCACTGCAAAAATGCAAAACTGCTTCTGACGGAGTGTCACAAAGTTAACAAGGGACTGTTACATCTCACTGCAGTCGGAGCCTGTAAAAGTGTTTTTTTTTCTTTCTAAACTTTCTTTTCTCCCCTTTTCTTTTCTGCCCTGTGTCCTAGGTCGCAGCTGACAGGGCGGAGGGGGAGGAGGAGGGAGGGCCAGTGGGCAGAACAATGGGAGTGCGGTGCTGGGATTGTGGGAGAGAATCTAGGCTGGAGCCACAGTGTCTGGAGCGCCCCTCCACTCCCCTCATCCAGCTTTTGTTCCGCTGCAAAAGCTATCAGCACTTCCTACTGACACCAACAATAACTCCACACAGCTGGGCCCTTTTTAGCCTGTTTACAGCACATCAAGGCGAGGGGAGAGTGAAGACACCAGCAAGAAGATGCAGTGAAGGGGAATGAAAAGTGAAACATATTAGCTCCTGATTTGAGCTGACACAGAGCCGTGGCCTTTCCCCGGAGCCACTACCTTCTTTAAATGCAACCACAGGACACATTTCCCATAGGAGATGTACAGAGACCTACAAGGCAGATTAGCACTCAGGGTACTGGTACGAGCAGTAGAAAGTCATGGATTTAGCATTGACACAATTGCTCTGTAACGCATTGTTACTGTTTTATGCCAAAGGCTAGTCCCAGGATAAGGTCCAGGTGAAGCCACGGTTGCTTAAATGAGTTTTGACCCAGTTTGGTTGGCCCTGCTTTCTTCTGCGGCGAAGTGCTGTATCATAGATTAAGTGCTTGGCCTGACTCTTGGACTTAGTTTAGTCTATAGTCCACATTTTGTGCTGATTTTGTTCTATCCTAATGGGTTTCTTTTTAAATAAAAGTAGAAATCTGAAGAAATTCAACTTTCAAATAAAGAGCATTTTTAGAATTCTCAGTTTAGAGGAGAGGGCTAGATGATGAACTGTGTATCAGACTGGGACTTCTACTTGTATCGCTGTCCTTTGCTACAGTCGCTTGCATTAAGGCATCACAATTCACAGGGACAGTGTGTCTCAGCTGTATCCACACCAGTGGCGTTTTTCTGATAAATTGGAACACACAAAGTGCAAATGTATCCGCTAATCCGCCCTCTTTATCTTTATCTTTAGAAAAAATAACTCACTAGAGCAGAGTACAGGAAGCCACAAGGGGAAAGGTGTTGCATGTATTCATTTAGAGGAAATGGGACATTCCAGCAATGCTTTCACACTTGTTCTGCTTATTCTACTACTTCCTGGAACATGAAAGCACAGAAGTACAATAATAGCAGATTAAATGTGTTCTTAGACAGAGGCCACTACTGTGTGATTAGGTACTGATACAAATAAATACATTACTAGCAATCTGAGAATGAGCCGAGCGCTATACACGTTTTCAACAATTTACAATTTTCACTCTCATACACACAAACACACGGGCCATCTGCAGGATTAGTTTCCAGTTCCCAGTCAGGCTCTTCCTGTTTGCTTGATAATGATCACACCTGAGCACAGGTGTGTGGAAGCGGGCGGGAGGGAGGGGGGTGTGGTGGCAGCTACAGAAGCATTTAACAAAACACAATGTCACATCTTTCCACAGCTGTATGCCGATGATTGACTGTTGGCGTGCAATCTTAGAGTTTGTAATACTGTAAATGTTTGGTTCAGTTGCTCTGTTTTAGCTAACACTTTATTAACCCAACTAACTACATTGTACCTAACCCCAACCATTCTGTAGGTACAATGTAGTTACACGTTATTAAGGTTTGTTACACAGTGTATTACATTGTACTTAATGAGGTAGATACAATGTATTTAAGGGCTATGTCAAATAAAGTGTGACCTAATAGTGTGATCATGAGAGAGAGAGAGAGAGAGCTTGCACAGCAGTTATGAAGGATGACATGCAAACATCAGTAATGTTTAAAAATAAGCAGGTGGTAATGAAAAGCTATTTGTGTTTTTCAATATATTTTAATTCTATTATTATTATTATTATTTTGGCTGGATATCGTTTTTCCAGTTCAGAAACTCTGTTGCATCAGATAACCTTATTTTTAAATTTCAATTCTTGATATTACATGAATCATGCAGAGTTCAAATTATTCTGGGAAACCCTTGGCACCAGGTTTTTAACAGATGACTATGGCTCCACAGCTGTTAGTGGACGCTGAATAGCAGAGATGAATAGATATTAAGTAAGTTCTCACTACTAAGTAAACTTGTTATGGGTGATTCAGGACACAATCCCTCCATACAGTGAGCTGTGTTTTACAGCTACATACAGGCAGCAGCAGAGTCAATGACAGATGCCAGTACAATGCAGTGTTCCTTTGATGGGACTTTTGACTGACACAACAGCTTTAGTTTTGGTGTTTCCCTCAAGAATGCTTTGCGGAATATTTTTGAAATATGTTGATTTTGTGTCTGTGTTTGTGTCTGTGCCATGTTTGGACCCAGCTGGGTAGCTCTGGTGTGGCCTGGCACCTCCCTGGGCAGACCGGCCTGTAATGACTGAAGGCCCGTGGCTGGAGTTACTTCCTGTGGGAGTCCTGGTTCACTGGTGTGTCATCACAAGTGCAGACTGGCTGGAGCCTGGACGCCTCTGGCTGTTGTTTTTCTGTGCAGGCTAGCGGCAAGTTTCAAAAAGCTTACAAAAAGTGGGAAACTGAGATTGGGAGTACATTTGGTATTGGCTGAGCTACAGGTACGATAATCAGTAACTATGCACCTGTTGCTATCATTCCAGTTAAAAAGCATACATTTAAAAAATGGGAATTGAGGATGGGAGTACATTTGGGCTTGGCACTGCCTGTGCTACATACAAGTTCTGTTTTTCTTTTATTAATGATACGAAACCATATTATTTTCCTGTAAATATTGTATGTATTACTCCTTATATTACATAATTTGATGCTTTTTTAACTTTTGTTAATTGATGGTATTGATGGTTATAGTACAGTTAAGGCCCATATGTAATGGGATAGGCTCCAGTCATCCGCAACCCAAATGAATAGTGGTGGCGAGTCTTGTAGCATATTGAGAAGGCAAGTTTCAAGACAGATATACTCAATAAATCTCTTAATAAAGCTCTTTTGTCATTGGTCAAAAAGCAACCCCAGTCTTGACTAAAACTTTCCTGCTAAGTTTATCTGTGTTCAATCGCTGGACTTACCCCCTCCACCCCTGTAAGCATCTCCCTGCGCCTGGTTCCCACACACACTATCAAAGCCCTTTAATGGCTTCTAATTAGCTCCCCATCTGCTGGTGACAGCGCACTGGTGGCATGCTAAAGCACCCATTGAGAGCATAGGCATTGTGCGCTGGAATACTTTCCACTCCAGTAGCAATTGCCTGGAGAGAGAGCTTTAGTTGCGGGGTATGGGGGAGCTGAGGTGGAGCTGGGTGAGGAGGGGTGAGTGTGTCCAGTGTTTTCTCTGGTCATGGGTTTGGGGGAGGGCACGGGGGGAGGCATATACAATAGCAGACAGTGTTACGGCTTGTTGCAAATCCAATAACACCCAAGTTCTCTTTTCCGTTTGCTGGTCATCAACCCCCCACAACCAACAGTTTTTCGAGCTCATCTCAAACCTCCCTCAACTTCAGTTCAACTCTGACTTCACATGGATGAGCCATTCAAACTAAACTGTGGCTGTTCTGCCTGAGGACACACTCATTGTCCCAACAAGCTCTACAGGTGTCCTCCTGGCAGCACAATGGACAATTAAAATCATTGTATTTTGATTGTGGATATATAATACAGTGTGCGACAGTAATATGGATGGGTGCTATATATTGGACCAGAAAATAATCACAGCCATCAAATGCGTCCCGTTTAATAAATTAATATGTTAATACCGTCAGAACTATACTGTTTGATCCAGCACATCTGGTGCTGTAATTATTATTATGTGCTGTAAATACAAATGTATTCAGACAGCACTTCTTAATTGTTACTACAGTGTCCTAACAGTGACTTATAACATGTTCACAGATTGGATGATTTGATTCTCGCTCACAACCTGTTGAGGTGCTCATTGTCTCTCAGCCCAGGGCTGTAGTCCCTCTTTGACAAGACAATGGCCGCTTCTTTTTAGAAACTGTAAATGGAGCCTAATGAGGCCTCTTCGTTAAGAGAACCTGTCAATGTCACATTGTAGCCTGTTTGTCTCATCCTTAGGGCCTTCTCATGGAGGGGACTTCCAGCAGAGCCCCAGTTCACTGGCAGCAGAAGGGCGGACCAGCTGTTCTCAGCTGGGAGCCACTAGATGACTGTGGAGGACAGCTGCCCCCTGCAGCAGCCCAGAGATGGAGAACAAACAAATAACTGCCACCACTGCTTCTGGAAAACCATTCAATTAAACACTCACTTTGTTCCCTGCTCAATCTGTCCACTGGTCACTGTATATTTAAAAGATGGTTTAAATATAGTTATAGTGTCATTATACATTTCATATAAAAATATATCATAAATAAATACATTACAAATGTTGTGTTATCCTCTCAGCTGTATGCACAGGACCTTTTAAGCCATAAACGTATTCCTCTCAGATGTAACATACCAGAACACATTAAAATATATCTAATGTTTATGACTTATGTAAAAGGAAATCAGTAAACTGACCTAACTGACCACATTCCAAAAGTGTCACTAACTCCATAGCCTACTTAATGCAATCCATTCTTTTGTCAGTGGACAGCCAACAGCCCCAGGGTTAGTGATAGGTCACCTGAACAGGCTACATTTCTTCAGCAGGTTTTACAACAAGGACTTATATAAAAGTGCTCTAACATGTTTGTTATTATGTATTATTGCTTAACTTTATTCAAATAAACACAACAGCTGTAATAATAAATAGAGACAGTATATTACCAAATACTTTATCCAGTCATCATAATGTGGTCCTGGCAGATAAATAACTTTAAAAAGTAGTCCTATAGACAACCATTCCTAAAATAGTAACATATTTTGGGTTTTTTCAGATTCCATGGCAACTGAATGGAGCACTTTGAAATGACAAGTAAATCCCTGTATGTGAGAGACAAATGGTGTGTCACCTGACCTTTCTCTCCACACACATCCCCACAGCTGCACAGAGGCGTCCAGTCAGCGCGGCCAGGGGACATGGGAGCCAAAGCCCAAAGATGGAGCGCGAACAGTGGCAGCTGGGGACTGACAAAGCCCCATTCAGATAGCCCAGGCCTGGGGACAATGGTTGGGCCAGGCTGAGCGCTCTCCTCTACTCTTCCACCCAAAGATTAATACTTCAGATGGGCTTCCCGGTGGCAGGCAGGGCTAAAAGGAGAGCGCTGCTGTTTGTCACTGGGCATTGTGCAAGTCGCCTGAGAACCACCGTCCTGGATGGGCCTTGACAAATGAGAGCCACCATTGACAGTGAACAGATTGCGCTTGACACTTTTGTTTTGATTGTAGAGCGGGTACAATCAAGGCCTGAGCCAGGTTTTGTTTCTCTATTCTGACACTCTTGACATTAAAGTCCCACCTTAACAGTCTGGGCTGGCTCGGCTGTGATCTGAGCGCGCTCAAGTTTCCTCTCTTGTTTGTTGTACTTCTATAGAGGGCCCAACAGCAAGAGGAAGTTAATTTAGTTGGGTGTGGGAATCGCTCTGTCTATTCTTGTGGTGCATACAAGGCAGCACAGGTGCGACAGGTGTGTGTGTGTTCGTGTCACCGTCAATAGAGATACAGCAGAGTTATTGTAATGTTTTCTATGCAGATGTCCTCTGAACACCTGACCTGAATAATGTGTTAAAAGAAGCAGTGAGAGCCAGGGGACTACAGTAACCAGAGACCTTGTGAGGTGAGGTGCCTGTTAGCGGCAGGCGGGTGTGCCCTCCACCCCTGGAGTTCACTCTTCTATCCAACCGTGTGAGCGTTGCAGGTGTTTAGCCCCCAGCAAGGCAGAATTTCAGGTTAAATAGTAGGAACGCTGCCCCGCCTTTCCAGCGGGAACTGGAGGTGGCCGCAGAGCACACGCGTCACACCTGCACACCTGCGTTGCCAATGAGGCTGTTGTTATAGGCATATCATATGATCGAATGTTGCAAAACAGGAAATAAACACAAACTGGATGTCGCTGGAGGCAAGTTTCTATCTGAATACAGCTTCCAGTTTTTTGCTGAAGGAACTGGAGCCCCATCCAGAACAAACACTGATAATATTTTCTGTTGATGCAAGTAACCTGAGTAACTGTGAATAGTGTCAGATTTAAACATTTAAACATGAAACACACCTCTCTTCACAAAAACACTGTAGCTACATTTATTCATTTATTTTACAAAGTCAAGAAAACTGAATCAATTGACCACCTTTAAACATGAATACATATAGTTTAAAAGTGTAAAAGATTAAAAATAGTGCTCAGTCAGCATCAGGCCAATGCTAATCAGCAGTTCTCACATTGTTAAACATTTGTATTTTTGATGTTTATCTATGTTTACCTTCCACTGCTTCCCCTTTTTTTCCATTCAAGTTCTTTTCTCTGTAAAGACAAGCAAATAAGCAATATAAGCACACTCATACCCTCATGGAAGTACTCAAAATGTGTACTTGATGTACCAAAAGGCCATAGAGTGTTGAGATACTCTAATGTGACCTATAGGAGTAGTATAATTCTACTACTTTACTGTGGCCCTTGATATTATCATTAGCTTTAGCGCTTCATTAGCACGACATTAGCATTTTAGTAGTGTCCAGTAATTCTCTTTCCTTTCACTGTTTGTACTATGACTGTTGTGGTGTTTCAACAGTTTGATCATTTACATCTATATCAATCAAAGTAAACAAAGTGGTTGGTTTGTGTTTTTAGTTTCATGGGTAATTAAGTAGGTACATAGGTAGGTGACTTACATACATGATTTCCCATTATGAACTGTTGGTTGACTGTAACCATTAATTATTTTTTGTTCTAATAATGACATCTTCCAAATATATAAAGCTATGTATAAAGATAACTCTAATCACTTCCATTATGTTGACCTGTTGACCTGTGTTATTAGCAGGTCAGATCAATAGCCACCCTGATGAATTACATTGATAATGACACCTCACAAATGTTCAAAAGTCTTTTACTGTTGGCTACCTCATAACATATGTGGCTCTTCAAATGCTAGGCTTAAGTATTATTTTATATAATTTTACATTTGGACAACTACTAGTCCAAGTATATTAAATAATATATTAGTTAAACTATTATACTCTTTGGTATTATTACTCTGCCTTATACAGGGTTTAGGGCATAGTTTGGGTAATTTACTATGCATTAGGCTACTCTATTCTCCTCTGCTGAATATCATTATAATGGTGACTATATTTGCATTTTCTCACATTTTTTTTTTTTTTTTTTTTAAAGTTTATAGTTTTTAACCCTAGTAAAGACCTAAATATTTCTTACAGTAACAAAAGAGGCCATCTGCCATCTGCCTTGTCTGTACCACTGTTATTGCTGTGCATCGACCAGCCATTCTCACGATAAAGGAATTTGCCCTGTAAACCATGTAAACATAGCTCGACCCCCTGCAAGTGCCACTAGCTCCTCTCTCTCACGCCGGGGTATCCCACCATCACCCACCCCTCCTACTGATGCCACCATGCCCGTACATAGATCCTCCAATGGTTCCCACGTCAAAATGGGGGACACCCGGTTAAGACAAGCAACCTTCTTTCTCAGCTAGGGCCCGCTTCCAGGAATCCGCTTGTGTAGAACTTGGATGCAGCAGAAGGTGCCCTACTTTCAAACTTCTTTCTTCTCCCTGGAGTTGTTTTAGGGAGCTCTAACAAAAGCGGGACAGGTCAACAGGAGAGTGCGTGTCTAGGTTTGGGTGATGTGTGTATGAACGTGCACGTGAGGGGAGGGTGGGAGAATTATAAAGAGGAAGTAAATGGGAAGAACACACTCGGAGAGACATTCCTTTGCGGCCCCTCCCTTGTCCCTTTTCTGCGCGGTGCCTTCGCTGTGGCCGGGCCCTGGGAAAATCAAACAGGTGGTTTGGGCCTGGCAGGAAAGCTGGCCTGGTCCGGGGTGGGCAGGCCTACAGGCTGCTGGGGGCTATCAAAAGCTCTTAGACCCAGCTTTAGGCCAGCACTCTGAATGGCCCCAGGCTTCATTATCATGTGAATTCTGGGAACTGCCCCGGGCCCCCAGTAACACCAGTGAGCTGCCCATATGGCGTTCGCTTGGCAACTAGGGAGAGTGGCCCCCCACTTCACCCCACCCAGCCTTAACTCACTGTGTCCCCTTCTTTGCACTCCTCCATTTCAGTCCTTCTCATATCAAAGGACGACAAGGAGAAGAAGAAGACTCCCCCACTTTAGCCTTGGTCCACTCCTGGGGGGCGGACCACACAGAGCAGTGGCGACAGTCCTTAGGGACCCAAAGGAGGAAAACACCACTGCCCCACAGGGCATCGCCAGATAGTCTCAAACTGGATTTAACTATTCAATTAGCATTAAACACACATTCAGTGGCTGTGAATCTAACATCAGCCTGAGCTCTGACAAATAGAGCTGTGGACCGCCTCTGGACTTTGTAAGAAGTAGTCCTCCAGCTGTGGAGGCGACTTCCAATGCCTCAAAATAAAAGCCTGGTCATTTACAACCAATTGTCCATCCACCTGTACACCATGGCCTGTTGTAAGATAAGAGGTAGAATAAAAACTATTTTGAAATATAGATATTTTGTTTATATATTATTACGTATATGTATAAAACATGAATTTTCTGCACTCTAAACAATTGTTTAACAAAGCTATGGCACTGTTTGCACCAGGCACATTTCCAGTAAGTCTGCTGCCGAATAAGAATAAAGTTTGGCTGTATAAAATATTTGGGTGTAGCTAGCAGGAGGACGTAGCGAGACTTGATTGTTGATACATGCAAAAACAACAATCTACTGAGATCATTCAAATAGGCCCATATACAAACTAGTTCATATAGGCCTCCATCTGTTTCTCTAATACTCTTGTTGAGTCATTGGTGGTGCTTCCTTACAAACCTTTATATCATTTAAAACATATTCAGATGTACAGAATCTGGTTTAATACACTTTTTTCACCATCAGCGGCAGTCACCTAATAAACCTGCATTGCCTTGTGTGTGTTTGTGGCCTTTTGCTTTGCCCATGATTATGGCTTATGCACAGATTGTGAAGTAAATTAATCTTTACTATTTATTTTTTTACTTATGTCATCTTTACATGACACGTATATATATATGACTCACAATCACTGCATTAAGGATATGAAGGATACAAAAGCTGTTAATTACTCAACACCATTGTTTTGACATTGAAACAATACATGTGGATCAAAATGTCAGTAGAAGGGATGGTGGGTAATATCAGACAGATTCAGGGCTGAACACTTGCTGAAACTTGTGTAGACAATGTCTCAACCTTCTGAGTTCAACAACGAACCTTGATATGTTAACAAAAAAATTAATAATGACTTGATTTAATACTTGAAACTTGAATTTCAATGTAAAATAACCATTATTCTGTAGAACCAATGTCCACCCCTCCTCTTTGTTGGTGCTGACAATAGAGTGCAGGTGTCCTTACACTAGCCACCCCCTCAGAAGCATTCATTCCCAGAGCATTAACAGTGACATACAAACCCCAGCATGAACCACAGTGGTAAATAACCCATGAGTCATGTGATCTTCCTGGATGAAGCCGAGGACACTGGTGCAGAGGAGATGTCACTTCACAGCCCAGCAGGACCACTGCAGCCAGCCACCTGCGCTGTAGTGGAACAACTACTTCAGGAAGTGTGGTATATGTGCCACATGAGCTCATGCTGATGAAGCCACTGGATGTCTCCGGCATTGTTCATTGTAATGCTGAAGTATGTCCGTTTGTGCGCATATGTGCAAGACTAGAAGAGAAGGAAATGCACAGCATATGTGAATAATCTAGTGTGCTTACTTCATGCTCGCACCTGTGATGAAAAAAGGCAAGGTATGGAAAACAGGAGAGGGGAGGGTGAGATGTGACTTCTGAAGAACTCCACAGTGATTCATTCAGTTACACATGAGCAACACACTCCCCCTGCAGCTGTGCCGGCCACATGCTCACTATGATTTCACAACATCTCCTACGCTGTCCTTGGAAATTCCTTTTTTTCATGCTGCCCTTCCCTCCTGTCAGTGTGAGAGGCAGGTGCACCACTTACTCATTCTTCTCTTTCCCGAACGGCTTCACTGAACCCGGGCTTTAGTCAGCTCCAGACCGAAACCCCAGTCCGCGTCATTAACACAGAGTATGTTTTTCACTAATGTTGTTGTTATCACTCACAATTCAACGATCAACAGTCAGCTGGCTCTAGTCACAACAGTGAACTCACACCAGGACAGTGACTCAGCACTCTGTGAGGTTTTGTTTCAGTCTGTTGGACTTTGCAGTGTCACTGTGTTAGAATCAATGTTTGTCCAAGTTTAGTCAGGCATTCAAAAATACATGAAAAAAGAGAAAAACACTAAATCAATTTGTTAATATTCATATGCTAAATGTAACAAGCTTCAATTCCCTGTATAGTGTGTGGACGCTCTATACTTGATCTTGTAATCAAACTGCTCTGATAACAATTTTTAAATTCAATAAAATGTGGCAAAAAACTTACATTTTATCTCATTCTGTAATAGATTTATGACATAAATGCCCATTTCAGTTTGAACACTGAATAATTAGTACATTTACGGTTGTAACACTTATTGATGCATGTTACCGTTTTACACTTCTAGGATTCTGTGCACTTGTTGTCTTGCTGTAAGACAAGGAAGCATCTGCAGGATCCCACCCTGGATGACGTGTGAGTGTCTGGGTTATGATTCATGCAGCAGCTGCCCCCTGTCCACTTTGTTTACTACAAACATGAGCTCATATGAGAAAAGAATGTCAGGCCCACTGCATACCAGCATCTTCAGAGCAGGTAGGATTATCATCAGAACAAATAGTGAGACTTGAGCACGTTAATAACACATGTAAAATATATCATAATCTACTTTTGTATCTTGTATTGAATTAGTTGTTCAGCCAAAAGTCAGTTTTCTATTATCACAACATGAAATATTCACAACTGTAATCAACCACTTAGACTAGATATTATGCCACATCTGTATTCAAACAGTAGAGGAATGCATTGTATTCTTGTATTTTTATATCCAGATTTTTTAACGATATTGAATATTTGAACTACAGGTGAATACCAAGAATATTTGAATGATAGCAGGTAAGGTATTAAGTAAGAAATTATGGGAAGACTTTTAAGATCTATGAGCATAGTCCAAGTATGCTTTCCATATAATACATATACTCTCAGAGCTCTCTTAATTAGCACAGTGGCCGTTAACTACTGCCCAGCGTGATATAGCAGCTGTTAAGATCACTATTCATTGTTTCATCAAGCATTTGGGTTCCTAATCCCACTCCCGTCCCACCCACGCTCTGCATACAGCATCTCTTATCCCTCTTGGCGCCAAAAGTGGTCCTGAGAGCTGAGTTTGAGGGCAAAGTGTGTGTGTTGGAGAATGAGAAAATGAGAGGCAAAGACAGCCTGGAATCCTTTCTTTTAGACCTTAAAGACATGTTTCCCTCAGATGTTGGCTCTTCTTCAGATGCTAATGGTTCGCCCTTATTCCCAAGCTAGGCCTTAGCATAACAATGCAGTGGAAGTGAAAGACCTAAACCTCTGCTTTTCTTTAAGGAGGCAAAGCTGCGTTCTTTCTTGTGGACTAATGCCCCCTAGCTCTTTGTGCTGCCAGTGAAAGGCCTGTAGTGGAACGTCCTAGAGGCAAGGTGATCACAGAGTTTAATAGAAAAAAATAGTCAAATAAAAAGTGCAGTAAACTTCCAGCGTTACAAAGCAACAGAAATGACCAAATATAGAGAAGTTTAGTAGATTCTTTCATGGCTCTAATCCAGCTACAATGATGACAGCAATCAGTTTGAATATTATCAGCTTTTGCTTTTCAAGCTGTTCTGAATTATGACTGCTGGAGGACTCCACACCAAATGTTATGACTTAGGAGTCTCGTGCTGACTGCTAGACGCCAGTGTCCCATCTGAGGCGTATTTGTGAGCTGGAAGACCTTGACGAAGTCCTGGTAGTGAGGGCCCGATGGCCTCTGATACTGGAACATATGGTTTTTGACTTTCATTTATCAGCCGAGAAGAATGAAGCCAACTGGTGATAAGGCAGCAGCAGGAAGACACCCAGATAGTCCACAGGTCACGTTCAGGCTTATCCATATTTGTGCAGAGTCGATGTGTTCCCATGACTCTTAGAAATCTGGAAAAAGTTGAAAGGGCATATTTTGAAATGTGTGGTTTCAAGGCTGGCTGGCATTTTACGACAGACAGAGAGAACATGAAACACTGTCTGCTGAAAATATAGACACCAATGTGGCAACCAGAGCAGATTCACCAATTTGAAAAAAGGCAGCCAGCAATTAGATTTTATATGCTACACTAGAATAAGTATGTTTAAAAAAAGAATGATAAGATTAACTGTAGCAAGATCTATAAAATGTGTTTCACAGTTTATTACAGATTCTTGCCAGTGTGTGCAATAAAATAAATAGCTTTATATCTGCAGCTGTTGTGGACTTCATGCCAAGCTGTTTGACTGTATGTCTAAGTTGTCCAATTTTTTTGAAAGAAAATTAAAAAATTGAGGTATTTACCATTTTGTGGAACATAATTATGAGTTAATTATTAGTTTTAATTTGATTGTAACGACGCAGAAGGAGAAGTCTGGTAAAGACTGGGGATCCACAATAAACAATCCCAAAAGTAGTAAAAGTACTAATTGAATTAACATTTCAGTAACATCACAGTATACTGTATAAGTGACCATTATAAAAAGCCCTGCAAATAAAAAGAAGAAGAAGAAGAAGCCATAATATGATGCAGCTATGTCACTGTTTTCGCTAAGACAATGTAGTATTTTTTTAAAATATTATCACTGATCACTATTATCACAAACTCGTGATTAAACAGGATCCTGGTTTAGTTAGTAATCTATGGCACTTTTTGACCAGATTACAACATCAATGAAGAAGGTATGGCATAAACATTTTTGGAGGGAAAGTGAAGCCTCCATGAATAGAAAGTAACTTCCAGTGAAGGCCACGTGTGAAGTCTAACAGATCTGAGTCTTTATGTGTCGTCCCTCGGGCCTCACGATGACAATAGTTGACTAAATACCCTGCAATTACCAGGCTTTACCCCATTAACACCTCTGACTTTTTCTCCCCCTCTCTCTATGCAGATGAGCAGTCAGCCCAGGTGCAACAGCAAAGCACTGACACGCTCAATTTACATGCAAAACGGTGGGCTTAGTCAATGCATATGTGTGAACGCAGGTGTGTGTTGGGGTGGTGGGGATGTTGTCACCGGAGCCACTAATCTGTTTGTCTTCACCATCTCTATGTTTGCTCTCATGCTGTTGAATCGCTGCAATGGAGAATTAGATGCTTTGTGGAAACATGATTCAATTCTCTATTGTGGCAGGAGGTGGCTACAGTTAAATCACAGTCACATCACCCTATTGAGTCCTGAAAGCCTCTTCTCTAAGAATTGTTTGATACGATGCTATAAATAGAATTATCACATATTTGCAACTGACTAAAAGAATACTTGCTTTTATGTGTTGTGTATGTTGCCTTTATTGATGAGGATACAACTGTAATAATCACACAAGCTTGAAATGATGTACCTCCTGCTAATATATTTTGTGAAAGGATATGAATCGGAACCTTTGCTCCTCTACCTCCATGTAATTATGAAGCTAACTAATGTATGTCTGTCACAAATTAGCTGGCAAATGAGTGTACTGCTCAACTAGAACATTGTACTGAGAGGCAAAGTGATTTAATGTAATTACTGCTAACAAGCCTGGAATGCATGACCTTACAGCTGAATTTGGTACACTATTTTGGTCAAAATATTGCAGAAATTCTCATGGAAAGCTTCTGAACCATTGCTCTCTTCGAAAGACGACTTTCACAGACACATGTGGCTGTATTTACTGGTGCTAAATAGAGCCCTGGGTAAAGCTCTCTCATTTGTGTGCATGTATACAGTGTGTAGGCTGGGAGGAAGCTGGTGGTGGCACCCAATGTCATTTGAAGCTGAGTGCCTGGCGCCACACTATCAGGCCCATCACTCCCTGGTGCCAGGCTGGTTTTCATGAGCACCAGTGTGTAAATGACACACAGCTGGGGCCTGGAGACAGCTGTCAGTGTGTCCCTGTGTTTCCCTCCTCTCTCCTGCTCTGCACACACCCCTCCCTAACCGCTCCGGGCTGCAGACTTCATGGAGCCGAGGCTGCAAAAAGTCACTTCCTGGAGCTGCTGCTTACTTCCTGTTCTTTTTGTTTGACTTCCTGTGCTGCCTCTGTGATCAGGCCGCTCAGAGTTGACATCCTGATTCATGGACAGCTGTGGAGATAACTCACTCTTCTGCTTGTTAAAGTAGTCTCTTCTTTTCTGCCTGTCACTACAAAATATATTTCTAATATCTCCCAGATCATTGTTGGGTTCAAATACCGTTGTTTTATTAATAAATATGCATAAAGCAACTTCATAATTTGGTATTGAAGTGTATTTCTGCTCAGATGATACTTTAAGGTCTAATGTGTTTTTGGCATAGGTATCGATGCAAGGGAAACTCAATTTCTAAATACTACTACTACTAATAAAAATGTATTTGATTTTATTGTGCTGTACCTACCTCTGTAACCACAGCTGCCCTGGTGAACACTGACGAGGACATGGCAGCCATTCTGCACCTACAGCTTCTCCAACCACCACCGATCACAAAACTTCATACATAGGCAATAGGGGTTAAATGTTACTACTACTACCACCTATTTGAGTAAAGTACATCATATTACTACGGTATACTGCTGCTGCTTTACCCAAAGTAGGTATAGGAAAAAAGTTACAATTTAATAAATACAGTAAATATAATCATTTAGATACTTCTTGCCAGTGATTTTTGGAGTTTCCTACTACAGTACTCTCTCCCTCTGATAAGACTACAGACAGTCAGCTCATTTGTCTTGTGATATGAAACTGAGTGGACATGCAGAACAAAACACATGTTGCAGTATCAATGGGATGTCCTGTCCACTGAGGCGATGCTTCATCCCGGACCTCACCCGTGCCTCTGGCTGCAGAAGGAGGAATGCAGTGGGTGTGTACGTGGGCCCAGGTAGCGAGCAGAGACTGGCTCCAGTCGGTACGCCAAGCCCCAGAGCGGCTGCTACGATACGGGCTGGCAGACAGACAGCGCAGCCTGCATCATGAGAAAACACAGGCCTTTGGACATAACCAGTAAAGAGATTATACTTTCTCTGGTTCAACCCATTTCAAAACATATTGTGAAACAAGCTAATGTTTCCCAGAGTGGTACAGTATGAGTCAAAACAGTATATGTATTCACAGAGGTCTTAATCCCTAAGCGCTTCTCATTCTTGTCCTCTATCACTAAGTAAGACTGCTACTAAGGAAAGTAATGACTGGAAAGAAGCCAATAAATTAAACATCTCTGGATACTCACCCCTAACCCTAGCTTCATATATTACACTGTCAGATGTAAGCTTTAGTCACAGTATGCTTTGTATGTAACCATAATGAATTACTTCTTGGTAATCACTCACACATTAGTTAAGCATCAGTTTATTGCTCATTTACAAAGCATTACATCATCATTAATAAACACCATCAAGTTAGAAATAGGCCTAATGTAATCTTTTTTATTATGTATAAACTGCTTATTCATTCAACTACATATTTATTAATGCTAAAAAGAGGTAAACTAAGTGTTACTAAAACCTGCTATATGCGTTATGATGGGTCAAATTAGATCTAAAAGTAATCCCTTGCAGTTTGTGAAAAATGCAGTGCAATAGAAGCACACATTGGAATCCATGACTTGACTTGACAACAACTGTAGAACAAACAGGTTTGTAGCCAAGGCATCTGCTGAGTCCATGCATGAGGCCACCTGGGACAGGGATGACCTCAGGCTAGCTGGGAGCAGGGAGACCAGTGGGGAGCAGCACTCGCCCCAGGTCGAAAAGACTGAAGAAAGACTTTGGGCCACTTCTATGGGCCTCACTGAAGCTATTTTGAACCACTGCAGAGCATGTTGGGTTTTGGCCAGAGGTGGGTAGAGTAGCCAATAATTTTACTCAAGTAAGAGTACCGTTACTTCAAAATAATGTTACTCAAGTAAAGGTAAAGAGTACTGATTCACATAATTACTGGAGTAAGAGTAGAAAAGTACTGGTGAAAAAACTACTCAAGTCCTGAGTAACTGTTTGAGCGTAATGTCAGATTATCTGTTTAATTTTAATAAACAGATTTTTTCTTTCCAAAGATAAACTAAAAAAGTAAAAAATATTCTCAAAGATTAAGGCACAAAAAAACAGAATTTCCACATCATCACATTTTTCACATAAAGCTGCACTTACATGACACACAGAGGTGGTAAAAGTACTCTTACGCTTTCTGGATTTCCAAGATTTTACTCAAGTAAGAGTACAGTTACTTCAAAATATTATTACTCCAGTAAAAGTAAAAAATATTGTGCAGTAAAGGTACCCTATGGAGTAGAATGTATTTAAAAAGTTACTCAAGTAAATATAACTGAGTAAATGTAACTGAGTAAATGTAACTGAGTAAATGTAACTGAGTAAATGTAACTGAGTAAACGTAACTGAGTACTACCCACCTCTGGTTTTGGCAGCCTGTGTGTTTTGTGCTTGAAATAAATATCTTTATTGTGGTTCTCCTCTGCTTGCAGGCACCTGTGCTTTAGAAGCGAATGACTTGAATGGGACAATAAATACCTAGGTGGATAGGCGTTTTAATATGTGGGCAACTAAACCACAAATTAAAACACTGTTAAAAAAGGATGCAACGTTGGGATCCACTGTTTTAAACAAAGGCCAAGAACACATTTGCATCAGATTCAGAAAAAAAAGAAAATGAGCAAAAACAGGGTTGCGTATATTTTTCTGTTGAGTAAGACTATGTCACAAGTGAAGATGTGGGAGGGCAGTGTCGTAACAACAGATGAGACAATCCTCAACCCATCTTAATTAGAGTTATGAATCTGAGGTGGATCCAGAGACTAGACCAGGCCTGAGCTGTGGCTGGTTGGGTCAGTGTCCTCATGTGTTGGTGGCAGGGGCTGGTTGAGGTTGTTCTCTGGAAAGCTGAGTGACTGAAGAACACAGCAGCCTGAGCCACTGCTGGGCCCCGGGCGCTCGAGAGCCCCCAGTGGCTGCAGGCTAAGTACACACACATGAAGAGGTGACATCTGTAACAGCAAAGACAGCAGCACTTTGTCCTGTGGAGTCAACTGTGGAGTGTGAGCATCCCAGGCATATGTAAGCACAGTCTCTTCACCACACGACCACCCAGTCAAAACTAGTTTATTTAAAGGCAAAACACTGTTCAATGCACTCCACAAGTTTCTTGCTGTTGTTATGGTTGTCCACAAACAAGTCACAAATTCAAGTTTGTTCATCAGACATTAGAATCACTCCAGAACCCATTTGCCATCACTTGATTAAATTTTTACCAGCTGTCCTAATTATGAACAATCACATTTGTAGTGTTGCCAAACTCATTTTCAGCTGGTTACAACAAATGTGTCAACATGTTCAAACACATGGTGCAATTTGATTTACACAGTACATTACTTACTAACCAGAGCAATACATTCATAATACATAATGCTTACAATGGATTAGGAAGATTATGTGTTTTCATTTACAAGGGTAGGCTTTAGTGGGAGATGAATTTGTAATGAGCTCAAAATAACCTGAACTCTTTTCTCTGTCTGCTCTACCTCCCCCCCCCCTGTCTTTTTCCTCCTCTTTTGGGAAACATGCCTTTCCCAGCTGCACAGCCCCCACAGCGCGAGGCCAGGCCAGGAGCACAGCTGGCCAGACTTGGTGGAGCCAGTCGACAGGCGCATGGAGCGTAGCCCGCCCAGGGCCCGCTTCCTCCGCAAACATGCCCAGGTGTGGGGCCTCTGAGCTGGGCTTCTGATCTCCACCAAACAGCACAGTGTCTGTGTGCAGGGAGGGAGCGTGGGACGAGGGATCAAGAAGGCACAAGGGGAGGTGGGGGGCTATAGGAGAGAAGGGGGTGTCCCGGCCGAAGCTGTGTCAACATAGTGCTCTAATGTGTGTAATGTGTGCAAGTATTATGGGCAACTGTGTTTCGGGAAGCCAGGGTCACCCCAGGGGGAGACAGTGTGCAACAACAATTACTGCAGCATTGGAGCTAAATTGTGCTGGAATTGTTGGTCCCTGCCCACCGGCAGCCAGTGCCAAGCAAAAGGACACCACTCAAAATGGGCTTGTAATTACTACGCAGAAGCTCATTTGACAAAACAACTGTGGTTATTAGCATATAATAGAAAATAAGCCATCACCTGCAGTATCCAGACACGGCTGTCTCTGTCAGAAAAAAGGAACTTTCACTAAATGTTAATATTGGAAAACAAACTCAGAAATACTGCCTGGGTGTAAAGCCAAAGTAAACTGCATTCCATATAAAATATCCAGCTTGTGAAATGGGTAATCACATTTTCAGCCTAATATTGCTGTAAGAAAACAATAGTTACTGCACTTTATAAGCTGAGATCTAATCACACGTGCAACTGAATTTCAACATATGCTTCTCCAAACAACTCGGATGTTATACCATATTCATTATTTACAGTTTTAAGGCCTGACATTCAGTGTTCTCAACAGCTAAGAGTAAAGCCAAACTTCTATTTTTGAAAACTCAGTGATTTTCTTTTCAACACTTATGTTATGTAAATAACAATACTATACTTTGTTATACTGTACATTGTATTGAGCAGTGGTCTTAATACTTAAACAAAAACAGACTTGGCTAATGCCACAGAGCGTGCCAAAGTAACTTTCACATAAATCTCTTCATAAATCACCACACTAAAGTACTCCTAACCCATTTCAGGTTGCTGGGTAACAGTGACATTAGCTGGCTCTGATTAGATATACAGTCCCTGTTTCTGTTATAACTGATGCTGACCTCACACTGGCCTGTTGTCATCCAATCCAAGCATTTAACATATAACCCACTTCAGTGCACTCCCAGACTCACTCCTGGGCCCTCAAACTGTTTCCACACGCTGCCCCACATGAAACATAGAGTAACAGGAGGCGTATGAGCAGGGGTCACATCAGATAAGACTGGGCCAGACAGGCTCAGATAAGCTCTTTGAACGGCTCTTTCTGCAGCGTCAGGGAGATGCTCTAGCCTCCGGCCATTCACATGATGACTGCTGGACATGCAGGCACTGGGGCTGGCCTGGCTGTGGCCTAGTCCTGCTACTAATTAACTGGGAGAGCCCAGGGCCCTCTGACTGACTGCCTTGTCTCTGAAGCCCCACAACACACAACACACAGCACACAGACAGCATTGCTCATGCATGCATGTTAACACACACTCATTCACCAACACACTCAAGCTGCTATCAGTGCTAGACCCCAGGAGGAGCTGAGATGGTGGAGGTGGCCCCCTTGTGGTACAAAACAGAGGCAGCAAAAAGGTTAATGTGTATACTAGCATAGCATATAATAGCAAACCTGCTTTGCAGTTACTAAGAGGTTATTTAGAGTAAAGTATGGTTACTACTGCCCCCAGTCTGTGCCACGAAATCTGTTCTCAAGAAATTTAAAAACATTTAGTTCAGTTCAGACTCACTTTAGTACTTGTATAACAGGAGCTTTCAACTGCCACTTGTTCTCACATATACTGTGTGTAAAACAATATAACTCTCCATTGAGCATTACTTAATTAGTCATATAGAGGAATTTGTGAATGTGTTGGTGTGAATGATGGGGGTGTGATGTAAAAGTAAGAAGTGCACTGTACAATGATTTAGGCAAATCTGCTACAATGTCTTTTATATCAATAATAATATTATAAAAAATAATACATTTTTCTTTCACTTACTTTTTGCATTACAGTTTTTTGCAAAACAATTTCATTCCTGCTAATGGGCTGTCAAAGGCAGTCAGTGTTGTGTTATTGCCCCAGTAGCTTTCACCTGGTGCAAAGGTTGAAGTGCAGTTAACCCTTTGTGTCAGACATACGCCAGATGCTGTCATGTGTTGCTCTGTTTTGCAGTGTCACGCTGCTCTAAGCTGCTGTGTGCACTGGGAAACATCCCTATCTTTCTGTAAGGGGAACAACATTATTAAGATGTTTGAACAAGCACAAAGCACACACTCCCATATGTAGTCACAGGAGGAGGTCGTGTGAGTGCGGCTGCTTGTGGGCTCTCACCACGAGCCTGCATGGGTCGGCTTAGCCGGATCAAATTGGATTTGGGTGTGTGCACGTGAAAAAGGTGTGTTTCTCCGCTGTATTTATACCTATAGTTGGAACAGACAACAGTAGCTTGCTCACCTGTTCACACACGTAAAAAGAAAAAAAGCTTGTCACAAAGAAGCACGGTCACAAATGAGTGCACTCACTGTCTTGACCTCTGCATTTTTTCCCTGTGCTCACCTGTTTGCTCAGAGGATGTCAGCATAGTCCTGATCTGCTCCAGCATTGCTCACAGTGATGTTCCTTGCTACCTGTTTGAACAGCTGAGGGAATCGTTGACTTTAGCACTTTTCACAATAGCTCAGGATTGGTTGAGAAACACATGCAGGTTTCCTTCCCTAAAGAACGGCCTCTGGACTAAGGTCTGTCCATTCATTGGAAGTCATCGTAACAGCAGTAATAAAGCATTACTAAATATGTAGTTAACAATAAATGAATGAGTAAGGACTTGATAGATACTTAAACAACACTGATGATTACTTATTATTGAAAGTTGCAGGGTTTACACAAGGTTATAATGTAGGACTTAATATAATGGAGTTGGACTGATGCTTTGTAAATGATCAATGAATAATACTTAAGTAATGCTTAACTAGTGTCACAGCATTCAGTGTATTGTCTCATTGTCCTGTTTGGACTGGATTCAGGCATGTCTTGAAGATCTATACTATAGGGCTGCAACTAACGATTATTTTGCTAATTGATTATCTTTTTTTTTTTTTAGGTTAATCAATTAATCATTGGATAAAGAAAGATGTGCAAAGAGAGAGATTTTTTCATAATTTGAACCAGGTGAAGCAAAAACTATGCCACCTGAGCATCTTTATAGACAAAGAAGGTTTTTTATCTTAAATGCTAATATTTTGTACAGTTTTGGCTTTATTACTACTCTGCGTGGGTTGTATGTAAAACCTTGTCTCTCAGCAAATGGCATGTTTTAGAGTCTGTATACTCCAGTTAACGATTATTAGCTGAAGATTATTTAAATAATCAATTAATCACGATTAATCCAATTAGATGTTTTAAAATTTTATAATTTGTCATTTGATCATCAATAAAGAAACAGTACAAGGTCTAAATTCATACATTCAAGAATAAATACAGTGCACTAGACATTCTGTCAAAGTGGACTTGAATGAGTTGCATGTACAGAAGTGTTTTTTTTATATAGCCCACTTTGGTCTGATAGACGACAATGAGAAATCTGGTTTTAAGTGCATGTTTGAGGCTTGCATTGCTTACTATATATGGGCCGGGCCTCCCAGTCCAACATCTAATTATGTGTTGAATGCTGATGGGAAAGGATTACACACACATTCACATCCAGCAGGAATCTGTAATTGTGAGAGAGTGTGCAGTGTGGATGCAGGAGCACAGGCACAGTATGGTGAGCTGTGAGCAATTGAAGGAATGCCCTGGTGCCAGTCAGACTAGGGAGACAGGCTGCGGTGGGACTAAATGAAGAGAGACGGCAGCGTTTACAACAAGCTGCATTTGTCTGTGAATCTGCAGAGGCAGGAGTGGTGTGAGGAGCAGGCAACAAACATGAAAACAGAAAATACATAAAATAACAGCAAGAAACGTGACGGTTATTCATGGATCAAAATGGATGGCATCGAAGTAAATTAATTCTAGCTGGAATTTAGCATCTTTCAATCAGTCTATGTTGGCTCAAACTACCAAGAGTTCCTTCTCCCCAGACAAGCTCAGCTCCTCCAATCCAAAATAAATGTGTCTTGTAGATGCTGTTATCAAGTTCCCTTTGCATTATAAAAATGTATTATATCTACAGTAGCTGTATAGTCTTGTTCAAGGCACCAAAGCACAAATTCTATCGCCTATTTGACATTAACAAAATCAGTTTTATCTAATCATTGATTAGCATTGAAACCTTGTTTGTAATGTTAATGTACATACAAAGGAAACTTTTTTTTTCTTGCTTTTTGTGTGACCTCAAAGGTAGGCCCTGCTAACTTAGTCCACTCTTTGACTTTCCATGGAAACCAAGGGAGGCTCCATACAGCTGCAGCGCAGTGGGCTGCTGGGCGCCCGTCTGTCGCTGGCCGGCCAGTTTAGGGGGTCCGTGTGGAGGGGTTTTGTGGCCATGGAGTAGCCTGAGGCCTGGCTGGGCTGATTTACAGTCGGTGTGGGGACATGTGTGGAGGATACTCCCAGAGCAGCCACAGTGCTGTAGCTGCACATCTGGAGTCTAGACTGAGTGGCTCTGCTCAGAGCGCCTCTCTCCCTCCCTTCTTCATCCATCCCTCTGCTGCTGACACCCTCCAACATCTTCTACTGTTTGTGTAGCTGCCGGCTCCGCTGAAATTTAAGATGGACACATCTCACTTCTCCCCTCTCTCCCATTTACTGTTCCCATCTCTCTCTGTGACTCTTCAGCACAACTGACAAAGGACAAAATAGTTATGAGCACTAAATAGATTCTAGTTTATGCAGCTTCTGGAGGCTACTGGGGGCAAAGCTTCAAGTTTTATATTGTATCTTGCTTGTGTCTGGTGTATCCAGTTTTGAAAGGCTTTTGCTACAATGTTAAAGACAACCACACATTTAATGGGTGGTGTGAAGTACACACTTGGAGTAACTATCTCTGAACTATAATTTACAATGGTGTTATTCTAAATAATGTCCAAGTTAATATCCAAGGATCAACTGTTGGAGAAAAACAGACGTCACAAAGCACATGTGGAAGCCATGATTGTTATTCCTCTCCCTCTGAAAACTGTAGCTCTAAGTGTTCACAGGGGGACCCTTCACTGATCTTTCAAGGAATTGTGGATCAAGCTCCCGAGCCACTGAGCGGTCAGATAAACATATTGACTCTGACATACATAACAAGAACACAGACTTCTCAGGCTCACTTTATCACACACACACTTGGCTTCTGTTGGGCACTGTCAAAACTAATGTTCACAGTACTGTTGACAAACTTGTTCAAATGAAGACAGCTGTGTAAGACAGTTTCTACGTACTCCATTTCACTTTATGTACTACATATTATTTGTTCCTGACACACATGAATAGACAATGGACCCTAGTATATCCACCCTTGCCTATCTCATCCCTGTATGAACGTCCTGTAAGATCCTGTCCTGAGGGCTTGTTACCTTTGTGTGAGAGCCTGATCTGTGTAAACAGAGACATAAGTGTTATCTCTCATTACAGCTCAATGATTGACGAAGCTGTCAGCGATGGGAAGGTCCTGAGAAACTTGTGCCCAAGAAGTTTAATTGTTATATGTCATACTGCTTCCAGCATAAAATCAGATATCAATTACATTAAAAGCATCACATTACAACTATTTGGTAATACTATTTATTATATTTCTGGAAAAGAAGATGAATGGGGGAGTGTATAGGATTTTAAGTCTATGAACTTCCCGATCGAGAGCTTATATGTCCCAGGACAAAGTTCAGGATAGGGCATTTTAATACTAAAAACAAAACATGAAATGGTAAAATGTTAGAAACCACTGGAAGGAAACTTTTCTCTCCGGACTGTGCTGTTTGTAAATAATTGTTAACAGTATTTCCATGTAAACTGCATTAAGGTTTTGGCCCATGGCATATAAATAATGAAAATAGTCAGTCGACCCATGAAGCTGACTCATTTACTGCAACACAGCCCTTTCTTTTCCATGTAAAGAACATGTTGATAGTGCTACACATTGACATAGTGTCATTTAGTGTTCAAGTGTATTAAACAGGTCATAAAAAGCAGCTACTTGATCCTCTCAAACAAGGAGCAAACCTGCACTGCTGCCCGCCTCACTGTCGCCTGCCCAGCCCTCAAATGGAACAAATTATCCAAGTGCCTGTGTAAAACAAGGTAATATTCAGTTTGGAGAAAGAGAGGGGGAAAGACAGGAGTAAAGAAAGAAAACATCTGGAGTGATGTTTGCCTTCTCTGGAAGCTATTAGAACAAACAGGGCCCAGTGACCACCTCAACGCTCACATTTCTGTTTATACATGTGTAAGAAGACAGAAAAAATGAAGATTTTAACAAAAAGAGGTGAAATGTGATGAGATGAAGTGAAAATCGGGAAATGGTTATAGATTAAAAAGCCAAGGTATGCCTAGCCTGCATGTGTGACCTTTTTAAATATATTACTACATAGTTAAGTTATGTAGGTGGCCAACTACTCTATCTAGCATCTAAGATCGCCCCTGCCAAACTTTATCCCATTTTGCATCATGTTTGTCCTGGTCCTGCCTTATACCTTATTCAGACTACACAATTTTGATAGTCGTCAAATTACACAATATTTAGACTTGAATTGTAATCTTGTGGTTGCATTGCAAGCCTTAACAATGGCAGGAGCATAACATCACAACACACACACAAAGTAAGAAAATAGATGTCAATATCATACTGTATGGCCCTTAAATTTGTGTGGCGTAAAATAATGCATTCAGGTAAGGTACACTATTATTAGTAGTAACACAGTATTAATTCTATTGACCCATTCTTCAATGGAATTGGGTAGCTTCTTATGGTGGGTGACCATTCACCCAGGGACCTTTCTCCAGATCTTGAGCCAATATGTTTCTCAGAGCTTCATGTTTTAGGTTGATAGAGGAGAACTCCTTTGAGAAGCACTTATAAGTGGACCATTAAAACGTATTAGTAGTGGTCTAAATTTTGGGGAAACATTTTAACAGCCGCAAATATAACAAACTGCCAAGCGCTTCAGTAAACCCATCCAAGACAGCAGAATAGATTGAATACTGTTATTACAAGGCCGTGTGCTAAATTATATTGTCCATCTGAGACCACGAAATTGAGCAATAAAATGTCCAATGTCCAAGAGAGCTTGAAAAGTGTAAATGTGCATAGTTTAGGGTTACACAATAGGCTAAAGTAGGCGTCAGTGAGTGAATCATCTGGCTTACCAGGGCAACACCACTGTCAACACAGCCTGCCCAATGTCCCACAGGGATAGTCTCCATACCAGAGGTACACCTAGACTGCAATTATCTGAATTTGTATTTAGAAAGTCCAGCAAACATAGCATTAGTGTTTTATTCAGTGGTTTAGAAACAATTGTGATAAAGTCAGGTAAGAACCAATGTAATTAGGCCACAGGCTGCTCTGTGATGTCAGAGGGATAATGTAAAGAGATATTTCTTCAAATGTTTTAAATTTGTAAATTATTATTATTATTATTATTATTATTATTGTGCGCTTTTTTATCAAGGTTGGGACGTCAAATCACCCTAAGTAAACTTGAAGTGGAGTTAGAATTTGTGGTTTGACCTTGTTAGAAATTCAAATTTTGCGACCAGAACCATTATGATATTTCAACTATTTTGGTAAAAGTATCATTAACCAAACCAGGTCAATGCCAGGTCTAAACTATGTCCAAACAACAGTACTAAACTAGGACTATGCAGGTCTAATTACCTTCAGAGAGAGCCCACGTACCACTATTGGTACACTGGTACCAGTACCACAGTTTGAGAACCAACGCTCTAAACTGTACCCATAAATCAAAATATTATACCTGTAAGGTATCCGCCCAGCCCAGACATTATGTTCTTTCATATCTTATTAGTTTTCCTAAAGAATCTTATTTTTTTCTAATTTCAATTTCTTTTATATAGAGTCCTCCTGTATATTGTCTTAATTTTCCCTTCAGTTGCTGACATAAAAACTGTTATAATGATATAGCTTAAACATTTCTTGGGTTGAGTAGTTGAAAAGTCTTCAGTCAGCAGTCATAGCCTGTTAGGTAGAAGCAGTGCAGAACAGCAGTAATAACATATGACAGGTGACAGTTACGTTCTGGAGCATGAAAATAAAAAATGCCATTAATGAAAATCGTATACATGCACGGACCCTTGTGCCAAACTAACCCGTCAGCAAGTCAAGAGTGCTTTTACGCATCAGCTCCTCTTGTAAACTGCTCAAGTGAGTTACCCTGAATTGAAACAAACAGCCTTGAGAGGGTTTTTACAGCTGTGTTATGACATCCTTAGCTCTCCACTGTCTGCAGGTGGCACTTAACCTTGTATTCAACTCCTGGCTATAGCAACTGTATCTTTCTTATTCTTCTTACTCTAAGCATGAGTCATATAACCCCAAGTATCTCAATCCCAGCATTGAGAAAGATATCTATTGCAGCTTGTCATTCATCATTTGTCTATTGTTGTCAATCGTGATCTCCTTTTGTCCAGTGAACCTCTATCACCGTATACTTGCCGAGCATGTGGTGATTCTTATAATAACGGCTCAGTTGGAAATCGCAGCAGCAGTCATATTTAAACAGATTATATGGGATTTTCTTCACTGCACAGTTTACTATCACCTCCAGGGAGAAGAGTGAAGCTGTCATTTAGCAGCTTACACCATTGTTCTAACTGACTAAAAATAGGCTTGTTAAAGTAAGGCTTATTGCACACTGAGGTAACATCGTTAACAGCAGTTCTACTTTCTCGTCACAAAAAAAGTCAACCTGAACTTTCAGTTTTGACTCAGAAAGAAGTGATTTACCAAAGTGAACTCATTTCTGTCACTCTCCCATGACTCTTGGATGAGTTTATGTAATCTTAGCACTTTGCCCCGAGCACTAGCGCCTCCCTCTCTCTGGCCCCAGGGGCAATAGATGTCAGATGCTGCTGTCATGTCTCATTTACACCTATTTCTTCGCAGCTGGGATGGTAAAAAATTTGTTTGTGATACTAATGTTCCACTGCTGAGCTTCCCATTGGATATATCAAACAAATACAGCTGTGACTTTTTGTCATCGTGGCTATGTCAACAACTATAATATGTGAATAAATACTACATTGCCATTGTAGAATTCACTCAAATAGGCTAACTAATTTGTTTGTATACAGTAGGCTAAAACAAAGGTAGGCTATAACCTGAAATAGATAGTGAATGCTGTATTGTAAATAGCACAGAGATGGGAGATGTAGGCCTACTCAAATATTTAGTAAATTATGTAAAAGTAAAAAAATAAAAAATAAAAATTATCACTTGTACAAAAAAGGTAGCTGCCACAATAGTACTGGCCCGTTTCTTTTACTATTAGGCTATAACCTTTAAGCTCCTGCTACAGCTAGTTCCACTATTACTGTGATGAATCATGGCAGCCATCCTATGCCAAACACACATTCCCAGAGCATTTTTTAATGCAGTAAAATGACAATGCTTTGATTGATTTTGTTGAGAAAAGTGGAGAGGAACCTACCTGTAGAGCTTTGAAAGCAATCACGTATTCGCAACCGTTTAAAGCATCTGCACACAGAACTGGTTTTGCTTGCTGAAGTCCTACTCGTCAGTGCTTTGGCCGTTCAGAGTATAGGTCTGTGGCGCCATCCTGTGTTCCGAAGTAGTTAATACCAGCTAATATAAACGTCGGTTATATTTGACCGTCTGCCAGCTGAACACGGTTTTTTGTTTTCTAAAATAGCTTATTTAAAGGTAAGTACTTGATACACACAAATATTCATTTCACAAAAGCTAACCGACAAATAGCCTATTAGCCATATTTGTTTGTTATATTACCACGTGTGCAACAAGTGAAAAGATATATTTTTGTCGATATCTTTTCATAAATTATTTTATAAAATTAGTCATTCCCTTTGTAAAATTTTTTTATGTCGACTTGAACGGTTAGGCATAAGTGGTTTTAGGCTAAAAATGCTCAGGTCTATGCTAGGAGGCTACTAAACGTGAGCATACTGTACAGCACTTTGAGGTGACGAAGAGTGCTCTATAAATAAATATTGATTAAATGAGTATGTATTCAGTTTGGCCAGTTACGTAAATGCAAAGTATTCATTGGTAAACTTGGTTGTCACATATCAATTTCAATCAATGCAGATGAAGACTCTAATTACACTACGGGCTACAAATATAAGCTGCCACCTGTCGGCCGAGGAACGTCATGTCATATTTTTAATGTCTGAATCTGATATTAACAAACATTGAGCCATGTTTGCCAACGGAATGGAGTTGGCTTAATGAATTATAAATGATAATGTCTGGAAAACCGTGTGCTAATCTCTGAACAAAACAGTTGGGACCTCTGAAAGCTGCTGTAGCCTGAGATCCCTCCAGTCACCCCCAAGACATAAGCAAGGAGACAGACAGCTCTGTAGACAGCCGGGTTTGTCATAAAATACTCCCTCTGTTTCTCCATGCTTGTCTATTTTTCGCACACACAGGCTCTGATACACAGACTTCTCCCTGGATATGACTTACCCAATTGTTTAGTGCATTTGAGACATCTGCGCAAGTGTGGGTGAGACAGTAAGGTCAGTCAGCCATGTTACAACTTCTGTGACAAGTATACAGTATAATGCTTGCTAATCTGAGCCTGTTCTATGAAGTAAAGTAATCTGTCTTGATTATGATTTTACTTTAGTCTGTTCCCTGGTCTCCACAGTAACATCAAATCATAGTTTGTGTGTTATGACACCACTCAAAAACTTAAGTACTATTGGGTAAAGGGGTATCCAACTGACTCTGATTTTGCTGTTGATGCCAGCCACTCAGTGATGAGAGTTTGTAGGCTGTGCTTGTTAAAACGTGCAATACCTGGCTTTTCGCACTATCACTAGTATTAAAAAGTATTCCATTTATATGTTGACAGACTGCCAAGAAATGAGTTTATCTTGGGGGAAATGCTGTTTTGCTTGGTGCTTTGTACCCAGACATATTAGTAAGGTGATTATGCCATACAGATTTATATGCATATACAGTGTGTTGTTTGAGCTCGTACAAAAGATAATCAGATTACTGAAATCTCATTAGGTGTAACTTCCTGCTCCCCAGTCTCTTTATCAAGGATATAAATACCAGGGCTGCACAGTATGTTGCAAAATTATCGTCATTGTAATATCAGAAAAGGCAGTATCACAATCCGTATCACAAAAAGTTATTAGTCATGATTTCATTAATTAGTTTAAAGCTTTTGATGGCAACATTTCTGCTTGCCTGAACTTGCATCATTATATTGCAAAGATATTTATTATGCAATATTACGCAATGTAACATAGTTAGCAATAGGCAGGATTTTTATTGGCCATAACATTGTGTTTAACGATAACATCACGATAATTACAAAAGATGAAGAAACTGATATCACATTAACGTATACTAAATATAATAAATCAGTTCAAGTCTAAAGGGTGTTCTTTAGTGCGATAAACAACATGACCTTATATTGTCCCATCCCTAGTTAGCAAATATCAAATGCAGCCCTAATAAATTCTCCTCATCTCTGCAGTCAAGTTGGCTCACACAGACTGTGTTGAAGGTTGTTCCTCTACTTCCTGGTTCCTCTTATCCATCCATCTGTGCTCCTTACTCACTGACTTTGCCTCTCCTCTGAGTGTGTTCCAGCCATATTGTGTTTTCAAGTGTTTCTGCTTCTAATGAGCCAATTGTTCTTGTGCGTTGTTCCCCTCGGGGAGCGTCGTGTAGCTAACAACATTCTGCTCACAACCAGTTTAAAACATATTCACTGCACCGGGGAGGCACAGAGGCCAACAAAACAATAATGCCTAGGAGCGTGTACAAAATGAAAAATGTGTTAATGACAGCTACACACCGAAGTGACATCGCATTCTTTTCCTGTCAATTACACCTCGCTTATTCAAAAGTAATCTCCCAGCAGAGGTTGTGTGTCATCTCCCAGGCTTGACGCTGTGATTGTGTAAGTGATATATGCTTTCTATCTCATTGTGTGCATCCTAGGTTGAGATATAGCAATTATGAATGTAAATTAAAGCCAAAATAGATGTCTGTGGATTTACTAGTCAAAATAAGGTGTAAATCAAAACCTAAAGGCTAAACAGGAACAAACGTGGAATAAGTACAACACAAACCAGGATTAAACCAGAACTAAACTAGAGAACTAAATCAATACTAAATCAGACTATTTTTTTAATACAGTATTTTGCAGCATTTTCTTCAGCTGCACTGAACTATGTGATTTTTTTTCTGAGTACATTTATTGAGTGTACATTTCTCTCTCAATTATCACAATATATTTTGTTTCTCATGAAGCAGAAATTTCCATAACAATACATTTTCTAAATATAATGCAGTCCTGATATGAGTAAGAATAGAGGCAAGTACTTTATCCCAACAACCAAAGATAACAGTGGCCCTCAGCTGTCAAGGTGTTCACTTTGTATGCATAAGTGTGCCCATGTCCGTGCAGAAGGGCTATTGATACAGCTGGCATTCACAGGCCTGATTAATTGCCATGGCATTTGGCTGTTCCCGGTAAATGCCACATCCCATGCTGTGTGCTTGGTAATGGATGTCTGCCCATAGCTCGCCCAGCATCACCCCTTCCTCCTACTATCCTTCTTCTCTTTGCTCTGCTATCTTTGGAGTAATCGCGCTCCTGCTTCCTATAACATTGGCTTTGTCATAAGATATAATGGAGTGACAGTGTTCAGACTGGATGATGTGCCCAAATTCTTGTTTTATGAGTTTATGCTTATTCTTTCAGCTTTTTCATGTTTTTCCTTTTAGGGGTCATGGATGTCTGGTGTCTATCACAGCAACTTTGGGCCTTCGGCAGGGTACATAGGATAATGGCAAGTAAGTCGCAGAGCTGACACAGAGATATACAGACAGACATCCAATCACATTTATTCACTAGGGTCAGTTTAAAATCACCAATTCTGCAAACACATACATGTTTTTTGACAGTAAGAAAAAGACCCCCAGTAACACGAGGAGGACATGTAGACACCACTAAAAAGGATTTTGTGTTGGTCGGCCCGAGGATTGAACTCAGTCAGAAACATAGTAAGAGGTAGTTCTTAAGGGTTGTATTGGAGCAAAACTAACAGAAAGCAGACGTTGTATTATAACTAGGGATGCACAATGCTATTAGCTCAACATCGATATCGGACTAAATAGAGGCCGATGTTACCCTGTTAACCAGAAAAAAGAAAAGTCAATTCGAAAAGTATCCCTTATTATTTTTACTTCACCCTATTTATGTAATAAATACGTATATTTAAAAGTAGTTTCTCTCAGGATTTAGTGTCCTTTCCTTTATATAAAAACATGTATATCGGCTAAATTCGCTAAAATTTAATTATAAAACTTATGACTGAAAATTGATCAGGCGTCCACACTCTGACAGGAAGGTTCAGCATGGTGGTCTTGATGTACAAAGAAACTGAGAGAGGCAGAGTAGAGGTAACTTGAGGTTAAGACCTATAATCTGTGTCTATGTGCGGGCACCACCTCAAAAGTGCGTATCCCCCAAGACCCAATTTTGGTTGTCTTTATATCTGTGAGAAGGGAAAGAAAGATACGGAGATTTAGCTTTCATCCTCAAGTGAATTAGTTTGCTCTATCTTAATGAGGTTTGCCCTGTCAGAGGAACAGATCTGAGTCTGCATGTTAAACAGTGTTAACTCTATAACTAAAAAATACCATCTCCCCACAGCCCTTACTGCAACACTCAATTACCCCAATGCACAAGTTTACCATGTGTCTTTAAAAAGGAAGACCACGCAGTGCAGAAATCATCTTGTTTTGTTCTTTTTGCAAAACTAATTCTGAAATCTAATTAACTGCAGTAAAAAACATGTCACTCGTTTGCCTGGAGACACTGGAGTGCATATGCTAATGGACCCAAGGACTGTACAGTGTGATTTGACAGGACTTCATTTTGTATGGGGCGATGCTGGATAGAAAAATTACTCAGCCGTGTCCTGAGTGGAGGCAAACAGGAAAGGATGAGCCTGGTAATTTATTGTGCTGGTATTTCTGCCATTTTGACTTCAGACAGCTCATTAAGGGCCAAGGTGTCACCCATTGGGACAGACAGACCAAAAGACAGACACACAGCCATCCTGCATCAGCTCTTTTCTGCTTTTTGCAACTCTCTGGACTCTGACTTTTTTATTATGAAGTGCCAAATAAGATTACACAATTCATCATTTGAGCCCTCACAGGGAAAGAGGAGATAATATTTCATTCTCCCACTTGTCTTTATTCTGCTTACGGGGCTGTTTTAGAGCAGCCGTAAGGCCATAGTCCAGAGGAAAGCTAGAGTGGATGGCAGTGTTGTGACAGTCTGCTGTACAGGTGTCGTCATCTTGTTCCTGGCTTGTATACTGTTGGCTCAGGGTGGACCATATGATGTGGTGAAACTTAATTAAGTTTGGCTTTTGTTGCCTGCAGCTCAAATACACAGAGAAGACAGGAGACAGGCTGCTAGGGCTGGTTGACATGGTAGCCTATTGAATGCCATTGTTATTAATGCTAGTCATGTTGATCAGTATCTGTAAGATCCTCTTCTTTCGTACTTCTGTAGCTCAAATGTAGCTGCTGCAATTTGAGCTAAAAATATGTTGTGTATCTCGCCTTGTTTTCATTCATTTTCAACTGCTGCGTCTTTTGCTGGTTGATAGCAGGGGATAGCCTTCCTCAGTTGCTTTGTGCATGAGGCAGTACACAACCAGCAAGAGTGGATTTTGTTGTTAAAATGTGTAAGATATTTTGGGGTATCTATGCTCAGATTTGAAGCATGAACAGTACGGAAAGTAATAGCATAGTACACAATGTAAAAACCTAAATAAAGAAGGCTCTATGTCATAATATAATATATGTTTTATTGTATACACAGTTTGTAAACGTGTAGTGAGTTATATATTTTACCCAGACATATTCTGCACATACATTTGAGTTTGAAAACCCTTGGAGAATTCAAATGTTTTGTGGAATGCCTGTGCTGTAACACATTGTGACCTTTAGTTTTCAGTAAGTTTTCATACCATTTCACACAAAGTAAGTTCACTCTCAGCATGTAGACGTGCAGAGCGCCCCCTGCAGCACTGACCTTTGACTGTGATCTCAGTTTCTACATCAGAGTCCTCAGGGCTCTGCTCACACCGGCAGCTCCTGGTCGCCTGCCAGACACTATTTGTTTCCACACACACAGCTATACAAAAAACAAATCAAGGTCCACTCTTGTACAAACAACTCATTCATTATTAAGGACCCAAACATGAAGCGCACTAATCTACATCAGTTTAAAGCCTCTAGATTTATAATTCAGGCTCCCCTCTCATTGCACTGAATGCAGAGATTGGAAAGCTGCACTGGAGGGTACTCTCTCCGCAGCCGATGTGCTGCTAGGCACGTGCACTTGAGTGCTGAACACTAAGATAAAAGTGCTATTATAATTGTATTGTAATATTCAAAGTAACTTTCTATGTAGCCAGCTGCTCAGTGATTAAAAGTGATTACAAATGTATTTCGGCTAGAAACACTAGGGTGCCTTGTTAGACAAACCCACAAGCGCTGCTTATTTAATATGTGTGGCAGGCACTGAGTGCTGTATATTAGGAATGCAAATAACATGGCGTCAAAGGGGTTTGAGTTAATTAGCTGGAGATGCAGTTCTGGCCCAGAGAGGCTTCACAGACCGCACCAGGGACTGCTCTTTGATCTGACGATCTCACGGTTGACTCCAGTCCTCTGTATACATACAGATGGTGCACCTTTTCTCATGTGTGTGACAATCTGTTCACAGGATATTTTGGGCTCTTGGCTTACAAAGTTAAAAGCTTTGAAACTCTCAATGTCAAATTTACTTTTAGTGTTACAGTGTATATTATTGAAACACTACCTGTGTTGCCACAAAAGGTTCAACTTTACACAGTGTATAGGGATGATTTGGAAGTCATTAGTTTTGACCATTTAATGACACATTTCACAACTTACATTACTACTACTAATAATAATACTTATATTTTCTTTTACAATGTTTTTTTTCTTCTGGCAGGCCTTATATAGTGAAACAAACACTGCTAATAGAAACATTACTATGCACTTGAACTTATTGTCACTATGCTAAATTACACATAATGATGTAGTTAAAAACAACATTTGTCACTTCAACCGCACATTTACCATAGTTTAAGAGTAAAACCTGAAGAAAGTGCATTAAAAGAATTAAAAGTTTGTGATGTAAGTGTTTCTCCCTGAATCAGTCAAACTGTCTCTGTATCCTCCAAATATAAAGTTTATTTTTCCTGTGCTGATGCTGTTGTAGATTTATCCCTGTCAGACCTGAGTGCACCTCCCCCTGCTGGCTGATGATCAAACAACATGAGCTCTTTAGTGAGACTGGCAGGGTGTCCCACTTCTAATTACTGTGGACTAATACAGCATGTTCTAATGTTGACGACACACTGTTTTGGCAGTTGGGTACGGTGCTAGCAACAAAACAGGATGTATCGAACAACTATGCTATAAATATTTTGTGACTACCATTAATATGAATAGTGTATCATTAGTTACAGAGCTTCATATGTTCCCACTGTGCAGATTTCTGTGCACTGGAGTTCTTATGTGAAACTTAGATGACATCCCTCTTATCTCTGACCAGAAAAACGAGTCTATTTTAGGCGCAGTGCATCGTTATTGAACTTTGCGAAATCCATTCAGTCCCTAGCCACACGTCTTAAAATATATTGCCATTTTAACTCAAGCAGTACAGTATAGTTGGATACCATATATGCACACACGTCTTTATATCTCTCTCTAGGTGGCAGTCTATACAGCAAGGATTATACGGCGACTAAGACAGCTTATTAATCGGTAAGGTTTTGTCAGAGGCATAATTGGGGTCATGGCTAATTTGACAAAAATTCAAACATAAGCCTTTTTAGAGTGGAAGGAACATTCTTATAGCAGAAGCACACTGTAAATGAGGGGTATTGTACGTTTCGTGCATTCTAATTAATTGCATATGAAGAAAAAAATTATCATAATTTGCACAGCATGGAAAGTTTTGTGCCACTCACAAATGAATAACAGGATCATTTGGATTTGAACATTTGCAATCTTGGTTGCTTTATTTTTAGACTTAGACGAGCTCCATTGATCCACAAGGGTAATGACAGTTGCGCAGATGCATAATATACACTAGTATAAGCAAAAAGATACAACATTTGCAATCTCAGCAAATGCAAAATCTGTACAAAAGAGCCCTGAATGAATAGTACTGTGTGACTAAATACATATATTTAGAATTCACATTATAGTCACGAGTTCCTTATTTATATCGGCAAAACGAAGATATTATGGAATCACGTCGGTGTCGCAGATCCTAGCTGTGAACGCGATAACTCAAAAACGAATTGCCGGATCAGTTTCAACATTTGCACACAGGTACATACCATAAAGACGCCGAACTGTATCGATTTGGGTACTTCTTTGAT
>JAVQKC010005680.1:0-23150 GCA_036025475.1 Philypnodon macrostomus
AAATACATAGAGTATTAATAGAGTATATAGATCCATAGAGTATTAATAGAGTATAGATAGATATATTGAGTATTAAGTTGTATTAGTTTCAGTTAATACTAACTCATAAACTACATTCAGTAGGCTCAGTAGACATTGAACATGCATGTAGGCTTCTTTCTTAGTAAAGTTAATTCAGGATGCCAGACATCACATGAAGCTGCCTGAAACATACCTTTGTAAGTCGTCTTTATAAGAAGGTCTGAAGTAAAGTCATCCTCCTGGCTCCCGCAGAGGTCATGATGAGGTCTGTGTTGAGTTCAGGGTCGCGCTGCTTAAGGCCACTGAGGTGGAGCTGGTACAGAGAGAGAAAGCTCCAGGGTGCGGTGAGGAGACACCGTGTCGAGGTGAGGTAGCTGCGGTCAGGAGAGAGAAGACTGCCGTGGCACAGGGAGGAGGGGCTCCCGGTCCGCCCCCCATACTTCAGATGGACCGGTGCAGACCAGATAAATCCCTCTGTCATTACAGCACGTGTCTTTGTGGAGGTTAGAGAGTACAGTGTGTCGTAAGTTCTGTTTTCATGAATACATCTACATTTGAAAAAGACACCGCTGATGTTTTACTGCTACGGACACAGTGCATCCTGTGTGTAGGGCGCCATCTACTGCTCTATCTGCAGCAAGCATCTGCATTGGATTCCCACTGATCAAGAAGAAACTCAGCAAGTCATACCAAACCAAAGAACCAACCAATAAATACATAAATACACACTCCCCTGACATAAATATTGAACTTCAAAAAGTGTGACACTAATCAACAAAATATAAGACTATAATGTATTTTATTAAAATATTATTATATCTTACATCCTTCTCAAACAGTTGCACAGAATATGGACACTGTAAAAATATGGACACTGTAAAGAAAATAATGATCTTAAGTTAAATATAAGTTAGACAAATACAAACGTCTTTTCAGCAATGACTCAAAAGTGCTTTACTCTCACACAGTCACCAGAATACATTCAACACCTGAACAATCACAGTAACACTTAGAAATGTGCCTCCTTCAGCTCCTCTTTGTTTTCCCATGTGGTATTCTTGGCATTGGCACTGAAGGGACTGTGGAGATCATCCGGAGGGTCCAGGTCAGGCAGCTGCCATTCAATAAACACTAGGTATATCAAGGTGCCCAGCACTGCTCCAATAAGAGGGGCGACCAGTGGCACCCAAAACCAGTAGTTGTAGCAGCTATTAAAGAAAGAAAAGAAATCTTCATTTCTTTTGTGATTATTATCACTTTTCAGATGTGAAAGCCATCAATACAAAACATAGAGAATTCAATGCATACATAATCAAATATTATAAATATAATATAAATGTACACTATGAAGAGCTTGAAACAGAAAAGGTATAATCTTACAGGACCATGTATTATTATCAGATATTGTTACCTTTGTTTCGTAGATAAAGCTCTAACTCATATAGATTTGCAGATAGCTAAGGTGGAGATATGTCGTTTCTGATAACCATGATAGCTGATACCTGATAGCATTTCATTCTCTAGAGCACATTTGGCAGTGATAACAATAAAACTGTTCTCTTTTTCAGATGCTGCATGTTTAGTTTGGGCTTTCCAGAGTTCTATGGTCAGTTCTATTTGTTCAAATCAATGCACCAGTGTTCTTGTATGTCTGAGACAAGACACTCACGTGAAGACCTCCGTCCCCCATCCCGCTGTCAGAGTGAAGAGGCGTGGACCAAGGTCGCGGGCAGGGTTTATGGCTGCTCCACAGTTGGCAGACATAGACATAGATATCCCCAAGACAATCACAGCCACAATGGCAGGAATGAGCTCCTCTGGAGCAGGCGTGTTCCTCTTCTCACCCAAGCCTAGGATACACAGCAGCAGCATGGCGGTGCCCACTACCTAATGAAATCAAACGTTTTTACAGAAATGAAAATGAAATATTATTTTGACATGTGTTGTGTTGCAAACCTGGTCTAGAAAGCTCTTGCTCAGAGTAATGTACTCTGAAGGATAAGTGGCAAAAATGGATGCGGTCTCATTTGGACCATAAACAGTCAGCACTCCTCCACTGAAATCCATGATCGCATCTATCACAATAAACATGTCTTTATTCCTGTGTTGTTTTTTAATGTATTATTATGATCATACGGTTCATAGAAACACTAACCATAGTAAACGAGGTAGACCATTGCTGAGGCCACATAAGCCCCTATGATCTGTGACAGGGAGTATGGGAGCAGGCGTCCCCAGGGCACCTGTCCCAGCACACAGAAACTCAGGCTCACTGCAGGATTCAGATGGGCTCCTTAAATAAACCCAGAGGATAACACGGTAAACATCTTCATCTGTCTTCATCTGTAATAAAACCCTGTGGTACCTGTGATTCCTTTGGTGAGGTACATGGCCGACATGACCCCCACAGAGAAGGCCATGTTGACGGACAGGAACTGTCCTTTAGTCTCTCTGCTGGTTTTGACTTGAGCTGCAGCTGCACATCCAAACAGCTGTTGCAAAGCACACATGTGAGACATCAGTAGTTGTGTTTGAGTATATCATATATGAATTGTCTTTAGGCTTCACTCGAGTCATTTATAAATGTATGTATATGTTTATTATAACATATATTTAGTATATTTATTAAGACTGATCACCTTTAGAAGTCACTGCTTCAAAGACAGTAATTATCGTTTCAAATAAATATATAAAAAACTCTGGACCGAGAGCTAATGATTCACCACCTGTAGGTGACTTCATTAAAACTGAGTTAATGAGTGTCAGTCCTGAAACAGTGAGGTGTCGGTAACGTCACCAAAATTGATGGCTCTGAGCCTCTATCCAAAGATAGTCCAGTGGTTTTGATTTACTGGTTTGAAACGTTAAAACACACCTGGATGTCTCCGAATTCACATCGCTTAAAGACAGTAAATCCACATTTACAGAATTAATAAATAATAAGTAAATAATCAAAATATTAGTGTTTGATGTAGTATTTTTTATAAGTAAAAGTTAAGGACTTACCAGCAATACAAAAGTTCCCAAGAACTCAGCCATGCACTCTCTCACCAGAGCACTCTTCACTCTCATGAAGCGAGGCTGAATCATGATTACACTAATGTTTTCTTCAGTCACTCGAAGAGTCCTGTAAAGTCTGTCCCCTCTCCTCTGGCTTCTACAGCTGCTCAAACATGATTCTGTCTTTATTGTCTTGTCACTTATAGGGATTGGCTGCTGCATGGACATTGGAGGTGGATATATAAGGGCCATAACATCATAAACAGTAAGATTATGCTGCGCGTTAACAACGCCGATTGCCACCATCACTAAAAGCTACTACACTGTACAGTGCAAATAATATTGTTTTATGGATTTTTAAAAATGTATTGAAAATGTTTACTGTATTCTAGAATTCACATTGCTGATTAACAAAGCTACATTTAAGTTAATGTTTCTCCAAAAATGACTCTTATCAATTATTAATTAATAATTAGGTTTTGTGTCCATGTACTTAGAAACCACTGATAAGGAGTCACAGTAACCCTTTCAAATAACCTCTAGACCAGCCATTTCAATATCTATTCCAATTCAATATATATTCCAATTCAATATATATTCCAATTAAATATCTATTCCATTTCAATATATATTCCATTTCAATATATATTCCAATTCAATATATATTCCAATTAAATATATATTCCAATTCAATATATATTCCATTTCAATATCTATTCCAATTCAATATATATTCCATTTAAATATATATTCCAACAATTCTCCATGGCCCCCCAAATCTGAAATCTTCTTCTAAAATACAAAACTTAGTCATCTATTTCATCAAATGTTCGATAAATTCTATAAACACTGGAAACAACAGTCTCTTCAAAAAGCTTGAAGTGATATTTGATTAAATATGATTGTCTATGTTTTATTTATTCATTTAAAGACTTGATGTAGGGGCTCTAGGGGCCCCCCGAAGGACCTTTGTGGACCCCCAGGGGGCACCAGACCCCACTTTGGAAACCACTGCTCTAGAATTAGAATACAACTGTGTTTGTGGACCCATCTGACCGATGGATTCTTTAATCACTAAGAAAAGACTGCTTGGTTATACTGTATATTATAGTAAAACAGTAGTGTTAATGCAGGTCATAGCTCTACTGCCATCTTCAGGAACACAAAAGATTGTTTTGTAATTTAAAAAAATCTGTATAAACTCTTTAATTTACAAGTATAGACAGTTTTTATACAAAGTGTCACATTGAAGGCTGGAAAATGGCTAGATGATCTTTCAGTACATGTTTCAAGCATAAAAAGGATTAGAGCTTCATCAGTGCATTATCCTTTAGACTGGAGGAGTTACATTGAGGTAGTTTTTATGGCATGGAATTTGGCATTATAAGTGGTGCACACATTAGCAAATACACCTCACACAAGAGCTCAACACTTCATATTAAGTGTGATACAGTAAAAATACTTCAATCAATGAAGAGGACACACAAGCGTAGGTGTCCTCTGTCCGCCATCTTGAATCTCTCTATATATTATATCCAGTTAAGTGACATCAAATACTTCATTGAATGCTCTGTGGACATTAGTACCTAAATGTATCCTTATGTTTTGAGTGGTGGGCGATGAGGTCGCCGTAGTACCACAGTGACAGGACCAGGGGGCAGTTTTCGGATGAGAGTCCAGGCCTCGAGTCGCCTCATGCCCACCATGCTCACACCATTTATCTCCAGCACCTCATCTTCAGGGAGCACCTTCTCAACAGGACCGCCTGAAAATGGATTCAAATGTAAAACATATTATGTAAAAACAATAATCTGTTATGCAACTCTGATGATTGTAAATAGTGACAAATGTACCCCTTTTCAACTGACTGATATAATTAAATAATAATTAAAAAACAGGATGTGGTAGATCTCTTTTTTCTCTTTGTTTTCCAGAAATCGAGATAATTTTCTTGTTATTTATTGGACTTTTATCTTGTAAAGATAAAGGAAGTGTGTCATATAAATTCTGTTCTTGACCGTAAAGCATTCACTAGTCATTGTTTATTCTTTATTGAATCAATATTGTGTGGCTAACTATAATTTCCCCTTTATCTCAGAAGCTCTATCTCAAGAATCTTGTTATAACGAGATAAATAACTTGGGATTTCCGGGAAAACAATTATTTTAAAATGATAATCAACTAATAATGATAAAAAAAAATAATAAAAATGATCTAATCAATGAACATCCTCTTAAAAAGACCCACATTACTTACCCTGAAAGATCTTTTGAACAGTCAGAGGTTTATTGCCCAGACTTGAGCCCACACCACCCTCCAGACTGAAGCCTAGGTCCCTGCTGTTCTTTTCCAGACACACAGTGATGCGCTGACCTAAGAAAAAGACAAAAACATATCAGTGAATATTCAAGCTAACCTTTAATATTACCTTTTCCTGCATACACTCGCCTGTTTCAGTGACTTGAGTTGATATTGGTCCATGGTTTACAGTGAATACATTCCCATTAGACAGTCTAGAAACATCAGGCTTCTTCAACACTACCACCCCCATCTCGCGGCTCTTGGCTCGTCTTAGCACCCTCAAGGCTTCCCAGTGTGTATAACCACTCAGCGCTGTGCCGTTAATGGACAAAACAATGTCCCCTTCCTTTATGGAGCCTTCCTGGGCTGCCACACCAGAGTGAAACACTTTGTGAACCTGAGATATAGGTAAATACAGCATCAATTATGGAAAAGATTGACATTACCTTCAATTATATACACTCACTGGTCACTTTATTACGGCCTACCTATCACAAACTTAAATAGTTAAGCAGTGTTTTACATTGCATCAATTTAGTCATGCACATATGCTCAGGAGTGGCAATTCTATGGCCGAAATACCCTTGTATATGCCACACAGAGATCATGCAAGCTTTGAAATAAAAGGAAATCTAGCTCAGATGATCACTTCAAGGCCTGCAAAAGGCAAGGTGGGCTACAGTAGCAGTGTACCATGAAGTGGCCAGTAATGTAGGTAAGCTTTAGTTGGATGATTTCCTTACAGTAACTGGTTTGTTCTGGTCCACGCCTCCAGCCAAACTAAAGCCCAGTCCCACACCAGTGTCTTTATGTAGAACGACGACATGCACATCTTCATAATGCTGCAACAAAGGTAAAGAATATATATCTTAAAGTTTCAGTACTTGATTTTGTTGCATGCTGTACTATTGACTGTTTAATCATTTTTTGCTGAATAAAAATATCAGATACTGCAGTGTTAACATAACTGGATCAAGATCTTTTTGTGGGTTAATAAAACTAGTTACCTGCAAGTTGTCATCTCCAATACTTCTAACATCTTCTATGAGCTTGTCCAGTTCTTCAGTGGGCATCACAGACACGTATGAAAACGCAGACATATCAGAGCTCAGAGAGGCTGAACGCCGACCTGTTGACTGCCACTCATCGCTGTCATTCTCAGATTCATTGTCCACTCCGGCAAAGTTACACAGATCTGCGAGACTGCAGGAAGACATAGACATAGACATAGTAAATATGTTTTCCTGTTTAAAGCTGCACTACCTGATTTTGTAAAACGTTTAAGTTTGAACGTTTAAATGATGCGCACCCTTCACGGTCTACAGACTAAATATAAAAATAGCTGTGAATAACATCAGCTCCCTCACCTTATATATAGAGATATAGATCTAGAGATAGAGATATAGATCTAGAGAGATAGAGATCGATAGAGATCTAGAGATATAGAGATATAGAGATATAGATATATAGAGCGATAGAGAGAGAGATATATAGAGATAGATATCTAGAGATGGATATTTATAGAGAGAGATAGAGAGATAGAGATTGATAGAGCTCTAGAGAGATAGAGATATATATATAGAGAGATATAGAGAGATAGATATATAGATATATAGAGATGGATATATATATAGAGAGATAGAGAGATAGAGAGAGATAGATAAATAGATAGATAGATTCTAGACAATAAAGGATGTATCAACCAATCAGAGCACTCCTGTCCTGTGGGAATGTGTGATTGGTTAAAAAAAGTGACCCTGGCTCTAAAACAAAAACCCTTAGCCAACAGAGAGTCTCAGAAACTCTTGTTTCTGGCTCAGATGATTTCTATTATGCTGTTCTGTAATAATAAGATTTTTTGCTCAAATACAAAGTAAAAATATCTGTTAGTGCAGTTTATATAATAGTATTAACACACATGATTTGACAACACGCACCTGACTGAAAAACTCTTGTTACTCGTGTTGCTGGTGACGGTAACTGACGACTCCCCAGAATCTGAATCATAGTTTGAATCTTCATCTTTTTGTGTACTATCATCATCATCGTCATCATTATCACCCCAGACTGTTATTTGTGGATTCAAACCCTCCAACCACGCGTTTAGGTCCATTACACGTTTGTTCCCGTTTATATTATCTGGATTTACAAGGTCAGGTAAGCTGCTGTTGGTGAGAGGAGGCAAAATGTTTACGTTTTCATTGGTTGGAGTTTTGGTTTCTTCTTTTGGGGCATAGTTGTCAGATTCTTGGTGATCAATGGTAGTAGTTTTCTGTGGTGGTGAGCTGGGTGACCGGAAAGGTGAATCGTCTGGGGTGTTTGTCGGAGTTTTGTCATTGTCACTAACAGACTTTGAACTTTGAGAAAAATGCCTGGATTTCTTCTCACCCAAGGATGCAGTGGAGTTAGCATCATAATCTGGCATTAAGGGACAACCGGTATCGTTATCGCTTACTTCCACTGGGCTTGCAACTTTGGCAAAATCAGCCTCGTCGATATTGAAGTCTTTAGAATGTACTGGATGCAGGTCTGTTTTGAGTGGAAGATCCAGTGTTGTCTTGAGTTTCGAATATTTAACAAACTCCTCAGAATGCTTGTTGTTTTGTGATTGTTTCTCAGCACGTGGCCTTATTTGATTTAGTCTAGTGTCATCCACAGAGACAGTCCTCAGATTCAGCTCTTTTTTTATTGTGTTGTCCCGTTGTTGTTCCTCAGATTTTTTTGATCCAATTGTCTTGATTTCTGTGACTACACGCCCCTCAGATTTTTCCTCTTTTCCATCCCACCTGTTTTTCTCTGGCCCTATGGTCTTATCAGAGCTACTCTTCTGAACTCTTTCGTAGGGCTTACTGAGATGTGCTGGTACTGAAAATGCCCTCCTGGGAGCACAGGCTTGTGCTCGCAGGGTCAGGGCTTCAAACTGATTGATTTTATTCCTCACACTTGTAGCTGATGCGGATGGTTTCTTCTCAGTTGACTTGAGCTGGATTTTCTGTGAGTTAGACTCAAACACATCATCACTTAAGCTGTCTCTCTTCATCCAAATGTGTCTCTTCATCTGATCCTTAGCTTGCTCTGTTTTTACAGTGTTTCTGGCCTTCACAGACCAGCTCCAGTCCTTTTCCTCGACTGTATTAGTTTTAGTTTCTCCTGTCCCAGTAAACACCTCAGATATGCCCTCTAAGACTGTGTTGGATTGTGTTTGTTTGGCCATTTCTTCTGCAGCTCTAGCGGCTCTTATTTGAGCTGATTTTGTGCACCTGCTCCTGGCCCGGTCCAGAGATCTGGTGCCTATATCTGACAACCCTCTGCTTTGGACAGCACTATCTTCATCTACATGCCTGCTATTGGCTTTGAGCCACTGCCCTGATGCTGGTCTAGTCCTGTTAATCCCAGGAGTATTGGATACTGAAGAATCTTTAAATGTTGTACAAGCAAGAGATTCACCACTTTGACCAGAGTTCAGTCTATGTTCTCCTGATGAAAAGCGTCTAGGGAACGTCCCACCTAAGGATGCTTTATGATCGGATGGCTCTGTTTTTGTGTCATCAACCTCAGAAGAGCTGTAGAGTCTTTCAATACGCTCCAAAATGCTGTGACCTGCTTTTGGCCCAAGAGAAACAGACTGGGACTTCAGCCGGGATGGTAGTGACTGGCCTCGATTGCCTCTTGTCAAAGTTGTGCCTTCATCGAAGCTTGTGTTTGCTGTACTATAGGCTTCTTTAGTGGACATGACCCTGCTTCCCTCACGGTCAGCCTCTCTGATGTCTCCTGTTCTGCTGGTCCAGTTGTCTGTTCTGTAGCTGCGCTCAGGGCTTTTGGCAGCTGCTCTCCAGTCTAGACTCTTACTCCTGGTGAGTAGGGTGGACCTCCGCCACTCTGTCCTGCCTGGTCTTTCTGAGTTTCTCATTTGGTCAGTGACAAACTCTGTGCTATTCTGGGTCTGATTGATAGACAATTTCTCTCTTTCCAAACTTTGACCTTTGACCTCACTGCATGTCCTTGTCTGATAATGGGGCACTGTCTCACTCTTCTCACCAGTGTTTGTTTGTATTCCACGCCGCTCTTGCTGCTCTTCTCTCTGGGGCCTGGAGTTTCTGAGATGTCTGAGACTATAAGACACAGAGTTAGCTGATCGGACGGTGAAGTGTGCTCCTCTCTCTGTTGCGGGGAGGAAGTCCATTGTTTAAAAATACTAATTAATGTCCTCTAGAAAGTGCCAAATGCAAAATAGTGAACTGTCCAAACACTTTCTGTGCTTACTGGCACTACGCAGGCAATTTCAAGTCTCAGAATAGCTTGATGTGTTCTTGGTTTTCCTTCAGCAGCACATCTTCAGCAAATGGCCTTAAAGACAAAAGACAAAAACATCTTTACGTCTTTACTGGCAATCACAAAATCATAGTTAGGGACTAAAAGTCAACAGGAGTGAGCTCTCTGTAGAAACAATAGGACAATAAACAGAAGAAACCTCAGCTGTGTGTCATTTTGTCATGTGTCAATACATTCTCCACATATCCTTTGCACTGACTCAACAAGTCCATTCACAAAACAGGTTCACTAAAAATGTACCCTGCTGAGCACAAGTATCATAGCAGCTGTTTACACAAGCAACACACTCAAGACTACCAGTGAGCGTCAGCAAAACCAGGAGCAAAAACTGGAAAAACTCACCCAACGGCAATCCACGCAGCGTAAACATTGCATTAAATTCTATGTAGCATGTATTCTTTGGAGTTAAAAAAGGTCTTCTTCAAAATGACTAAACAATCTGGAGAGTTCAGAAAAACATTGGGGACAAAGAGATAGGAGGGTAGATAGCATTACTGATAGCCTTACAGTATCAGCCATTGTCAGTGAAACTTCTCTGATCGTTTTACATTAGTTGTTGTTTGAAACAGATGCTCCATTCAATCACATAGTCTAGCTGGGTTAGCGTATAGGGTCTACTTTTAGCTTTGAGCTTCATCATGTTTTAGCATTTTAGCAACACAGTTCGGTGCAGTGTCCCAGTGCTGAAAGTGTCATTTTTACAGAAACTGCTGATCTGTCAGGTCACCGAGCTTCCAATCTGCATAATCTGGCCAAGTCATCTCCCCTTGCTCCAAGAATTGAAAAGTCAACCACTACCTAACACAAATATATAAATTTAATTACTCTAAACTTACCTGTGTAAAAATTATAACCAAGTCCATTTTCATGATATCAGCTGCTCCACTTTTCCAGATCTTTTCTTTCCATCAGGCCTTACATGATGGTCTGTGTACAGTGAACACAACCTGCCACACTGGTTTAACCTCTCCTTTATCCTCCTGTAATTTAGTCAGTGTCTCTCTCTCCTCCCCCTTCTATTGTTACTCACTCCCTCTCTCCCTATTCTCACAGCACAATTTTCGTCAACTCCCTCCGATGCTCCATTAATGGTCTCAACAGGGACGCAATCTGTGGACATCAAACTGTTTCTATGGTCAGCTCAAGGCAGGGGGCAGTGTGGAATGGAACAGGAATGATATTTCCCAATACTGGTATTTTATAACAATGACACCACACCTAAGACAACCTAATGATCTTGACTGTGCAGGTATCAGAATACATAATAACAAAGCACCTTTAATTGGGACCAGAGACCGCAGAGGGCTCACGTAAGGCTGGGAAATACCAGCGGGGATAAATATTGTTGCTAACATGGCTCTTGTATGACACACAAAACAAAACAGAGTTGCAATGGAGACATGGCTCCTGCAGCCTTCAGAGTCTGTGGATTGTAATGTCCACTGCAAGCATCTGAGAATATTGTGCAATATATTCCAAAACTGAACTAAACAGTACTGTGCAAATGCTTTGTGCGAGTGATAACTTTATGGGAAATAATAAAGTTTAATAATTTGTGCAAGAAATGATTTATTTTTGTGTGGCCCTGGATCACTCTCTGGTTCCAGGATTATTACAGTATTTTACCACTGTGACATAACATCAGCCCGATGTCTTGGCTTCTAGTTAGGAGCTAGTTTCACCTGGTTTAGCCACAAACAGCTTGAGTATGTCCGGAATTAGCATAAAGAGGCAAAAAAAAGATGTGAGCAGCCTACAAACTGTTATATTCCATATTTTTGACATGTCTTTAAAGCTGTTTTCCATTGCACAGTACTGAAACTACTGAGGTAGAGCAAGGGCAGCATGAACTATGTAACTTAACTCTCTTTTAAACTTGACCCTATTTCTGGACACACCTCAAACCAAATTTGTTGTAAAAATATAAAACAGGAAGAGGAACTACAGTTGCTTGTAACAAAACAACCTACCAAAAATAATACAACCAAAGAACTATACAAAAATACAGTTAAAAAAATAAAACACTTACAGTTAAAGACGTTAGCTATCGTCCTGGTGTTTTGCATACACCTGCTTCTGTGGTTGAGTCAAAGGAAACTGTGGCGAACATGAGCATGCTCACTGCAGTCTGATGGTCTGATGCCCTGGTTTGTTTGTTGAAAGTAAAGAGACCAAGAGTAACTTCTGTTCTTTTACAGGAACGATTCATTCAGATGCTGTGGCTGATTGTCCTCAGACAGATGTAGTCAGGACAGAGATGGCTGTTATGAGTGGGGTAAATAGCTCCAGCACCCACAACTGTTCCTGACGCTATAATAGCAATCATTGTTTCTGTCAAAAAGATGCAAATACCTCTCTTGTCTGGATCAATCAGATACAATTTTACACATTCTTTTGGGTGTAGGAGGCAGACACATAGAGTGCATTTACAGCACAGGAGAAAAAAATCAGAAGAAATCGTTTGAAAGTTCGAATGACGAAGAATATATTTGTATTTTTGTACTAACGAAGTATTTTTTCACTAACGAAGTGCAGTATTTTTGTATTAACGAAGTATTTTTTCACTAACGAAGTGCAGTATTTTTGTACTAACGAAGAAAGTACCACTTGTACTGACCCGTGTGCCTTGCACTAGCAGGTTAGATGAACATATGCTTCCTATATGCGATGAAGAACCTGTTGTCCAGCAGATGGCAGAGGAGGGCACGAGTCATTGAAGTCGTGAGTGCAACAGTCACGTGACAGAGGCGGAAGTCAACAAACTAGGCTGCAGCAAAATGCAGCAACTCGAAGACACTTCTCTTTTCTTTGCTCCTATTTGTACGTTTTTACTTTAGACGTTTGTAAGACTTAAACTAATCTTAAACGTATCTAACAAGTTTGGTAGTATTTGAAATTGTTTTTTGTTTACACTAAGATTTTAAGACTTTGTTTAAGTTTAACTATCTGCTAAACAATGGCAAGTGAACCTCCTCTCTCGAACGTCAATGTTGTGCTTGTAATGGCATATGGAACTTTGGTGAGTATTTTCGTCGTTATTCATTATGTCACAGTTTGAGTAAAGGCAGTTTCATTCCTTCCTTTTCTATCCTAGGTGTTTGTTTTGCTGTTCATCTTCATGAAAAGACAAATTATGAGATTTGCCATGAAGTCTAGAAGAGGGCCTCATGTCCCTATTGGGCATAATGCACCAAAGGTTAACTTGGACACAGTTTTATCCTCTTGTGTGCACAAGTACAAAGGTTTTAGACACAATGACTGGGGCTGTTCTGAATGCCCTACTGAGACTTAGAGTGCTATAATCCAGCCATTGTAATTTAATAGTGTTTGCCATTGTTAAATTACATGTGTGTCTATATATTAGGAGCTGAGACACGAAATTGATACCAAACTGTGCCAGGTTCAAAAAATCCACTTTGAGCCCCGTTTGCTCTCCCCAGATGACGATAGGCTTAACTCTAGTGAGCAGTCTGGTAAGAAAAGCCCCAAAGAGATTGTCCAGTGCAGTAATTAGAGACATTGACATGTTCTGTTTGTGCTTCATAGGTTCCTGTGACAACTTGTACAGGATGAGAGCACTAGATGCTATCAGAGATACTGGTCGGTCCTGTTTCCATTAATCACCACTCAATACAACAAATGTGGCACTTGACTTGTTTTGCTCTTAGACTTCCCTTTTTCTGAACTCGGCGGAGCTTCAACGGCTGTAACGGGGAAGAGGTTTCGGACATGGTTACTACAGCTTCGAACATCCCACTGCCTTTTTCAGAACAACCAAAGTTCCCTTATTGACACAGTGTTGGAAGGCTACAATAAAGCCCGCCATGGCTCAGAGGTCACTGTTATTATTGGTTATCGTTATTATTAAAATAAATACAGCTTTACAGATGTTTGTCTTCTGTTATTGTAGACTTTTGGAGAAGCTGAGTTTCTAAAATACCAGGAAGCCCTTACTGACCTGGCCTCTGTGTGAGTATATTTTGCCGCCTGTTCAGCTAATCCTTATGAGGAATGTTTGTGCAAAGAAGTTAATCTCATATTTCTGTTTCAGCGTGAAATCTTACAATAGCAGCAGTGGTACTGCGAGCCACCAGTCTGCAGCCAAAGACCTTACCAATAGCACAGAACCAACAGGACCCACCTCTCCCACTCAAAGCACCTACCTCATGTCTGCTCAGCAGCGCAATAAGAGGCCCAGGCACTTCCTGGAGTTAAAGAGTTTTAAAGACAACTACAACACACTGGACGGTACACTTTAAAAGTATTAAAATGCCTTCAGGGTGAAGTCAAGGATGAGATAAGTGCCTAAAGATAGTAAAGAATGAAGAGTCACAGCACTGCCTTTGTACGTTTACAGCCGACTACAACACACTACTGATACAGTGCTCTTACCTGAATGTGGGTTTTGAATATACTGTTACTTCATGGCTATATTTATATAAAGAAAAAGAGCCATTGCACTTAACTAGAAAAAGAGTTGTTTGACCAAAAACCCAAGCATTCGACAATCAGTATTTATTGCACAAGACACAGTATGCCTATGCAGCAATGTTACATTAGCATGTCTACTCGTTAGTGTCATTAATATAAAACGTTGCCTTATGTCCATGGGGTTCACTGAGGAAACCATTACGTCACTATGTCTGTTGTCACTGTCTGTTGTAAGTGCCTGTTATTATTTAGCCTTAATCTTTGTTTTACACAAGCCATACTTGATGATTATTGCCTTCAAATAAATTTTTTTTGTTAACACTAAGACTCTCTCAGTATTTTCTGTTACCCCGCTCTTTCACTGACTGTTTCATGATTAAATTTTTTGTAAAACGGCTCTTTCAAGTAAAACTTTTAACACCATCTTGTTGTCATGAGAAGAGTATCCAGCAGAGGGCGTCCTTATCCATACTAGTCACACAACAACGTTTTAGGAATTTATTGGAAGTGTCAAACACAAAACAGATTTGATTATACTTCATATAAAATCTCCTAACAAACGACTGGACAGGAGGTTTATGGTTATTAAATAAATACAACATAGTTAAAATACAGATATGACAAAGAAACGTTTTTACACATAGGCAGGGAACTGAAATGTTTAAGAAGTGTCCAGAACCGCTCACATGAACACTTTTCCACTCATTATATACATCCAAACAAGTCAGAGTATCTGTGTATCATAGATAAGTACAAACATAGGGTTAGATTTATTACTTTCAAAGAGCTAACTGTAAAGATGCTACATTATTTGCCATGTATGGGTCTCTCATAAAGTAAATTACCCTTCACTGGCAAAACGTCAATTCGCACTTTGCACGATAACTGTTAGGATTCAACAATTATGCTCATAACTCAAAGGTCAAAGAAGTTGTCACACATAACAGGATAAAGTGTTCAAATGCACACTCACTTAGTCAGTACTATATTGTATCTAATGTCAAAGTTCAACTCACACTTGTTTTTATTGTATGTGTTTGAAAGCTGAGTGGAGGTGTTAATGAGGCTGCAAGCTCATCGAATCCATACTATTCACAGACGGATGGAGGTGTAGAGCTTCATTTGTCACTTCACGACTTGATTTCGATGACTTTGATGAATGGGAGTGGTTTGGTAGATGAGGTTGTAGGTTTTATTGGTTTGCTAAAAGAAAGAAAACCATTGACACGTTAGTTATGTTTACACACCATAAAGCTGTACTGTTTAATGAGCGTTTAGATGCCCAGCGGTTTTGAGTTAATAAGTTACCTGTAGACAATCTGTGGGTTGCGCTCTGCTGACAAGTAAGAATTTGACCTTTGACCTCCAAGAAAGTAGTCCATCTGGTCATGCATCTCACGGTTCTACAAAAAAAGACAAACTAAAGGTCAGCTCACAGAACTACAATAAAGTCTATCTATATTAAATCAAATCTATCTCCTTGTTGAAAATGAGAGATGCTTACTTCAGCCTCCAAGAAAGCGACTTTTTCCTGCAGGTCTTTTATCACACGGTCCCGTTCCTGGATCACCAGGCGTGAGTTTTGGAGCTACAGACAAACATCATAAAGTTAGCTATAGGCGCTGCACAAATATGAACATGGGCATAATGTTTGCACTGTCGAAGCTGTCACATGTGCGCCTCACCTGCTCGATCATGTGTCTGACTTTCCTCTGCTGACTCTTCAACATGTCATCCAGATGGTGGATCTTCTCCTTAAGCACTGCCACCTCCTTCTCCAACTGTTCAGCCCTAAAAATATAGATATAGATAAGATAGAAGATTTTAACCTGATTTTTCAATAAAGAGTAATTACTGAATTTTTCATTGGTTGTAAGCTCACCTCTGCCCATCTTTCTGGCCCCCTTCTCGGAGCTTGCGCAACTCTAGCAGTTCCTCCTCTCTATTGCAAATAGCCTGCCTCAAGGTGGCGCTCTCTTGCTCCATGCCTCCCAGCAGCCTTTGCAGTTCTTCAATACGTATGTCTTTTTTCTGGCTTGCTTCTTCTGTGTTCTTTAGTTTGTCCTCCTGATGACTTAGACGTTCTTTCAGCTGGTTCCCTTCCGCCTGGAGCAATAAGGTTTATATTGCTTTTTACATTTGTTCAGCTCAAATACAAAAAAACAATATATATAATGAAAAGTGCTGACCTGTAGCTGTTCCTTCTCCTCCTGGTGTTTCTTCTCTGCATCCTGGAGCTGTGCATACAAGCGTTTACTGACTTCCCTCAATTTAGTTCTCTCTGCTTCTTCATCCATTTCCTATGAAAGAACAGATGGATACTTCATGGGTTACGTAATCTTTAAAATATTGTTTTGTGGAAAGACGTCCCATGGGTTTGGTTGTCCTAATAGCAGGTGTGTCTACACTATGTGCGTCACAGGCAGTTGGATTAAAACCAGTATTCGCCTTCTCTGAACACACTTAAAAATGACTCACAAGTAGTGGTTAGAAGAAGCTATATTACTACAAAAACATTAGGCTATACAGTTGTGTTGTCATATTTGTTGTGATACTTAAATGTAAATTGCAGTAGCTGGCTGCTAAAAGTGGGTGTGTCATAGAATACAAAACCATTAGATATGTAGCAGTCCAGGAATGTGCCCAACAATGCAACGTGAACTTAATAAGGTCCAGCCCAGAGAACAGCATGTGCTAGAGCAGCGTTTTCACACATTTTAATGCACCCAGGGGTGTCAGTAGCGTTTGTTTTCCTCAAGTTAAAGCTCGATTCCTGGCTGTAGGTTGTAAACATAAGACTTTTCTTTGTGTGGTTCTAGTGAAAGGCAGTGATTACTTTACAGGGCTCTATCTACTGCTGTGACATGCATTCAAGAGCGGGACTGTGGTTACCTGTGCATCAGTTTTGGCTTCTCCTTTGGGCACGGATGAGGTGTTCTTTTTAAATGGGGCGCTGACCCTCCACCCGTTTGTCTGGACAAAAGAAAAAGAGGAAACCGGTGAATGGAAGATGGAGATGAAAGTTGGAGGAAATACCATTATGTGCACAGGATGTTAAGCTAACGCAACAAAAAGCCAGCACAAAAATAAACGTACCTTGTTTTTGGCCGCCATCTGCTCTCTTAGTGTCTTTAAGCTGTACCTGACCTGTAGAGAAAGCACGTTTTAAGTTAGTATAGGTCCTCTGATGAGACGCTGCAAACTCTAGGGTCTGTCTGAGAGAAGTGATCACCACCCCAAACTCAGTATCAGCTCAAAAAACATAAGGGCGGAGGCACAAGAAAACAATTTACATGATGCAGACTTGGCCCGCAGCACTGAGGCAGGACCCTGGAGAGCACTCAACTCACACCAGACTGACCTCTTGTATCTGGGAGACTTCATCGGACAACATCTTCAGGCTCTGCTGGTGTTTCTGCTGCTCCTGTCTACGCGCTTCAAGATAAACCTAAAAATATAAATGAGACAAACTTAAGACCAATACATAAATACACATATAATGATGTAAGTCACAAAAAGGGCCCAATTACATAATGTTCCTAAAATGCAATATAATCATCTGGTTGTTATTAAACTGGAACCAATAGGGACCAACATTTTCCCAGAAGTCAAATAACCCTAACATTTTGGGACCATTAAAAATATGTTTTAATTGTGGGGTTGCATAGTAAAGTCCAATTAATGTTAAATTATGCTTTTACCCATAATGCATTAGCAATAGGTACTATTTAACATTAAGTTGCATTGTTAAGTGTTGACCAAATATGATATAAGTGCATAGCTCTACGCTAAAGCCAACAGGTTCACACACACCTTGATGACCTCCACCTGCTCCACAGAAGACTTCACAGGTTCTGGGGTCAGAGATGTCCGGTCACTTGGGGGCTGCACCAGGGCAAATGCACGTCCAACAGGCTGCACAATAAACATTTTTAGTCAACAAGTGAAATGCCATCATACCACAATACAATCTAAATAAGTAATAATCCACTCTCCCCCAAAAAGGCTCTGACTGAGAATAGTGTCTAACTATGGCCGTGTCAATAAACATCTGCCTTTTTGGAAGTGGTGGACACACTAAGCAGAGAGCCAGAGGGAGGGCTATACGCACAGAGGGCTGTTATGTAACTATGCTGTCCTGGTGGTCCTTTTTTGGTGCTGCTATTTGAGAGTACAATGGTTGCCTTGAGACACACTCAGGGACAGTGCGTATGTAAAGTTAATGGCTTTGTTGTGCCCTAGGACCGAGGCATGCAGGAATTTGTTTGTGCAAAGTTAATCATTTTATGTAAAAAAAAAGCTAGTATATGATAACATGACATCTAATAACACACAATAACTGACCACAGAACCACCAGCTTCTGGATGTTATGAAAATATTAGTTGATGTTTCATTTTTGAACTACCTGGCACCAACAACCACACCATGTTCAAACATACCTCTTCTTTATAACCTAAATGCAATGCTTCATGCAATGTAGATAGATTTATGTAATGTAATAGATTAGCTGTTAAAGCTCAGGTAAATAGGCCCGACATAGTAATTGCCAGTTAGTATGAGTACCCATATCTACCTAAAAGCAACTACAAAACCAACCATTTGTGCAGTCCACTAGCTTCCAATATGTTGAAAATGCTGCAAACTCATATAACATTTATACCTTGCTCTATCAGGTACAGGAAGTTCTTACCTTGTCCCGCTGGTGCTCTGCCTTCTGGTCGTGTAGTGTGAGCCGAAGTCCTCTGCACCGGTCCTAAGTGCAGAAAGATGAAGAAAGAATGAATATGAATCCACAAAGAGACCGTTATGCCCTGATGGTCTGGGCTATTTCGAGTAAGGGGAGAGTCTGACTCATAGACCGTAAGTAGTTTCTCTTCGCTACACATACACACACACAAATTGTTTGGTCAAAAATGTGTGCTACGGACGTCACTGGGACATAGGCGGAAACTCTCCAGCCAGTTGAGAGAAGTGTTTGGATTTCTGGGAAAGTGGGAGTAAAATTGAAATTGAAACAAGATGGGAGATTACCATGGCAACGAAACTTTATGCTAGCCAAAAATATGTATAGTAGTAGAGTATAGGGCAAATCAACACTTGGCCAAACTCAATTTTCTTCCAAGCCGTTTGCGTCAGAAGCAAGAGGAGAGGGTTAGAACAGGAAAGGTCTGGACTGGGAGTGTGTGTATACAACAAGGAGAAGCCCCTATACGTGACACTAGTGCATGTGGGAGAACGGCTGGAACATTATACAAGACATGCAGTTCTGTTTACTTTTCCATTGCCATCCCCAGTGTGCTCCACATCTGAACGTCCAGGCAAACAACTCATTATGTACACTGTTATTGGTGATTTATTACATCAGCCTTATTTGTTAAGTAATTCTTAGTGTTTGTGGAACCCGGTTTGTATGCCAGAGAATTTCTATGTTGAACATTGAACTCATCTATGTATGTGTAGTTTACGTTTATTTGTCAAAAATCTGAGAAAGCCACACACATTCACTGGTCACTTTATTTGGCAGACTTTGTACCTAATTAAGTGGTTTTCTGATGCTGTTGCCCATCTGCTTGTTGTTCTGTGGTTCTATGTTCAGAAATGGTCTTTTGTATATACTATTTCAAACCAATCTCTGACCTCTGGCATCAATAAGGCACGCATTATTACCACTCACTGGATATTATTTATAAACCCCAGACATGGTTGTATGCGGATTGATTGTCAATTTCTCAATTAATGAGTATATAATATACTCAGTGTGGTGGATAAGATATTAGACCTCACAGACAGTTAAAGGTGTAGTCTATAAGCTTCCTAATATATATATATATATATTCACTCCCTAACCCTGTACTAAGACATAAATAGTCTGCCAGTGTGTAGAGGCCAGGGAAGGGACTAAAGAAAATAATAATTATGACAGATTGCATACATTACATCATTGAACAAAGTCAGATAAACAGACACATTTATCTTTTAGGACATTTATGGACTACACCTTATAAGTCTACCTAAGTGGCCAATGAGTGTATGTCCTTTGTTGTGCATTGAGTTGACTTGATCCAGACGAATGCCTTTTTATTTCTATGTTTACTATGGGTGGAGTCAGATGATCGGGTCACTGTGGTGTCTATGTTGTTGCTGTGAAACTAGATAAACAGTGATTATAATCTAAGTATATGTGTTTGGTCTAACTGCCATGACCTTCATATTGACCGGAAGCCGAACGCAACCAGTTCAGTGCAATGTAGATAAAAAGAGAGGTGTGGTTATAAAACTATTAATTTTACATGATGCCTTTGTAGTGGTAGGACCATTGGAAAAATGAGCAGCTGAAATAACACATTGTAGTGGGGTCCCTAGTACAATAAACAGAAGTAAGTGCAGTGAAAGCCCTGCTCAACATGGTTTCTGCTCAGATTACGGACATCTAAACAGCTCTAATAGCCAGGAACATGGGGGGGGCAGGGGGGGCCCGGGGGGGAGGCAGGAGAACAGAAGCATGGTTGTTAGGAAGGAATTTATCAGCCTTCAGTCCGTCTGGTCTTTCAGACACAAATATGCTGTTTATGCCCTGTTCAGAGATAACCTGTAATACAAGCCAGACCCGGGTCCGAACACAAAATAATCAATGGGATGTACTCTGAGATGACGCATGCGTGCACTCGGACACGGACATAAAAACACAATCTGTCGGTACACACTACGGGGCAGAAACCTGAAACTAAAGCACAAACACAGGAGCCAATGTGCCGGGGTGACAACAATAGGGCACAAAGCATCATGGGCAATGGCCTGGGCTGGAGGCTTAACAAGCACACATACTTTCAATGGACAGACACACTGTAAAAAAAATCTGTAAAGACAATTTTGAGGGTTAAAAAGCTCTAAGAGACTTACATAGGACCTACTTGTATATCTACACCTACTAGACAGTTAGTCATTCATATAGTAGCAGATATTCAAGACCAATCTGCTGAGAAAAGTGAGCAGCATCAGTCTGTTCTAGGGACAAAAAGACCATGTCCATGTCCTCAAGAGGACGATTGTGTCATTCCTGATCTTCCCTGAATCCGTTCAGTGCTTTTTGCATGAAGTGACAGACAGACAAACAGACAAACCAATGGTAGCATAAAACCATCTCCTTGGCGGGGGTAAGGGTAATAAGTGCGCAGCAAGGGTATATTTTTTTACTAACTTTTGTATCCAACAAACTAAAACTAAACTAAGCAAAATGTTGTTTAGTATAGTCTTGTTGAACTTGAAATTCAAAGTTAGCAGAACACAGTGGCATGCAGTCGTTCAGATAAACTGCCTCCAGCTTGTACATTCCTCTGATGGTATGTGGAGGGCACATCCATTAATCACTGGATCCCTCTCACACTCTCACCTGCTGCTGCACAGATGTCACGTTAGCTTTTGTCCATCTACCCTCGGACATAGGACTTAACTCGACAGGTGCAAGATAGAATCACAGAGCCCAGGTTTCAATAGACTGTAGTAAACTAAAGATTGAATAAGGGCTGCAACTAACTATTATTTGTGAAGCTAAAATGATACCACCTGACAACGTCTGGAGAGAGCTTACTTACAGAAAATAAGGTTTTTCATCTTCAATGAAAAGTATATACATTTTTGGTATGGTTTTGGTTTACTTGCTGCCAATTAAAAATGTTTCTCTCAGCAAATGGCATGTGTCTGATACTCCAGTTAACGGTTATTGATTACTAAATTAGTTGACAATTCAATAATCGATTAATGACAATTAATCTGCTGTTTCAGCCATAGATTGAACGTACACTTGTGTATGTCACTGTGTAATATTATATAATGTACAGTACTGTGAAGCTGCTCTTCAGGTTTATTTTTTTTTATGATCAAAGTATTCACGCAAACTAATGGTTGTCTTTTGTTCACAACAATCAAAATACCTATTCAAACCAGTTCCAACTAATTCATTTTGCTTGGTTGAATATAAAACAATGTTAGACATCTTGTCACGTCACTCATTGAGCTCAACAACACAACAGTGACCAATGAGTGAGTCTGACTTTGGGCTTCAGTTATCCAGTCGTCTGAACAAACCAGGGCTGAGTAAACCTTAAAGGGCAGATTCAAACTCAGGTGTGAAGTGTGTGTGTTCCCGTCAGTGAGAGCTTAGCCAGAGATGATGTATTTTTTTCCACATGAAGTAGTCACAAATCATCATGTTTGATTTTACGAGACAATCTGACGTACCAAACCAGGTGAACACTCACATTCCACTCTGTTTTTATTTGCCTGTTCTTTGGCCTATTACCAGCAACTGATGTAACTTGCTGCTGACTGACGGTGACTGTGGATGAGGGAATTGATGAAGTCACGCAACATGGAGAAAATCAATTGACTGGAGGCAAAAGTGGCTATAGAAATGTGTTGCTCAGTTCCACAATAATCATGACTCAATTGGTAGAAATTCAGACATACTTTGATCAGGTTTAAATAATATCTGTGAATATACTGTGACCTTTCCATTTGAATACTTTATCCTTCCCGTCATTATGGTATGGCATGAAACCTCTAACCTAGAACTGCTATCAGATATGCAAATAATACGGCCGTGCTGTATTTGCTTATTGGATGAACTTCAGAAAGATAGATTTGCATTCTATATAAAGTTGAAGCTAATATCTTGTGCCATGATGTGAAGCGTTATTAGCACATGAACAAATAGAGTTTACTTCCTGAGGTAAATGAATAAGTACTTTATCAGCTTTAGGTGATTATGAAGCAGTTTCCTAAGTCCAGAATTCAAGATAAATGTACTGAAGTTCACTGGTTTGTGCTTATACAATATTTGCAGAGGTGGGTAGTACTCAGTTACATTTACTCTACAGAAACAGGTGTACCTATAAAGTGGCCAGGTATATGTGACTTTACATGCCATTCATATCCAGTGCTATTATGGTCTACAACAGGTTTTTTGCTGATGTTATTTTTGCTAACATCAAGTAAATGGACACTATGGAAGTTGTTGTTCATCATGAGACAAATATTAACAAAAGCTCTCCCAGGAAGATTCAGG
>JAVQKC010005681.1:0-26476 GCA_036025475.1 Philypnodon macrostomus
CTCTCTCACAGTGGACATGCACCTACGATGAAAATTTCAGACCCCTTCATGACTTCTAAGTGGGAGAAATAGCAAAATAGCAAGGTGTTCAAATACTTGTTTTCTTCACTGTATGTGCTATTGCTCATTGTGCACAATATTTAATTGAGTCAACATGGCCTACTCCAAAAACACCATATTGATTTGATTTACACAGAATTGTGAAAGTGATAATAAAATACATGTGTAAGGAAAATCCTTTAGAATAAACATTTGCTTGGCTGACATTTTGTTTGCTTGCTACTCTATCAAAATTTGTATTAGAAATTGGGCTGTGCCTTTTAGACATTGGACTTTTCATACAAGAGCATTTCCATTCTGATATTTTAGTATGTTTTTGTTGCGTAGGCCTATAATAAATTGTCCTGGTCACTTTGTGGTCACATTTTGGTATTAACTCTAGTCTTGGCTAGTGTGATCTTGAGCACATCACTGCAATTTCATTCATTTCATTTCATACATTGCTTTACTAATCTTGCCTTTGCCAGAAGTTTGGCGGTCACAAATTTTGTGACTCCTGTGATATAATTTAACCACACAGAGGTAATGAATTTCTGTGTGTGGCTCATTCAGTATTAGTCGTCCTCAGCTCTGCAGGAAATGAATTGCCCTTTATTTAACATTACAAATTACAGGTGACCCACGGTGAGCAGCGACGCCAGCTCAAGAGGTGCAACAAATAGATTTAGAGGGGCCACCATTCGCTCTTAGATTCCTGTTGTGCAAATGCGAGAGATTAAATGACAGAGGATATTAGGGAATCATTTGTGATTCCCACTGTGATGAGCCTAATGCAGTTAACAGGCAATGAATATGTCTGTTTTCGTCACAATTAAATCCAGTTAAGTTTAAGATTGCATTACATTGATTTGTTGTATTGCAAATTGTCATGTTGACGGTGCAGGCAGAAGGCTAATGAGGAGATGAGGTTAGTGGTGCTGCAGGGGCGGATCTGTCTTTGGCGTCAATAAGTGCTGTACTTCTGGACCACTGTTAGACATAGACCTGGTGCTAAAGTCTAGATTTACTTTTGACATAGTGGACCAATAAACAGCTGAATGTGCAACTGGCCATTAGTTCTAGGTCTGTATTCAGTAGTTCTGATATACAGTATACAGTCATTGTGAAATGTGCTTTTCTTTACAACAAAGACACAGTACCATTAGAATACAGTTATTCTGATGGTACTGTGTTTTTGTTTCTTAGTTTTTGCCTCTATTCACTACTGATGTCCCAATAGTAATGATTGTATATTTGCTCCTTATTTCAAAATCCTTTGGTCTGATATTGAGGTACATTGAGGCCCTGATGTGAACATGCAGTGGCCTTGCTCTCTTGGTGTAACCACATCAGTCCATGCTCGGATCACATTAGCTCACAGATAAATCCATCTGTCCCTCCTGGATGTACTGAGGCAAATGTGCTCAAACCAGGCTTTACACCATTTTGGGCTGCCTCTGTGCCACTGACTAAGGCTGTTGAGTAATGAAGTGTTAGAGTTCAGTAATGAGACTGTTTACAGGGCGTGCTTGTTTCTCATGAATCAAGCCCAGTGTGTGGTTAGATAAATACCAGCTTGGCCCCGCACGAAGCCAGTCAAACCTTCTCCTCTGCTCAGGAAATGGCAGCCAGATTCCTGTGGAATGAATGCAGAGGAAATCTGCGAATGGCAGCTCCAGAGATGCTCTGAAAGAGAAGCTGGAAAAGCCGTGGCCCTCGGTGTAGTGTGGACCGGGGCCAGGGCTGGCGAGGTGAGACTGATGGAATAATAATACACATCCTGAGTGTTCTTTTCATTAGCAGCACGGTTTCATGTTTTTCATCATCCTGCTGAGAGCAATGGAGAGAGCCTTATTTCTGAGCTGGACAAATTACCCTTTCCCCTCTGGGAGATGCAGCTGCATTCAATACTGTGTATGTGCTCTAGTGTCAGTGTATTGTAGATGGGCTTGTGGCTGAGAGTGGGGATTTCCTGTGGAAATAATAATTAACCACAACATGCGCAGAGGGCCGGCGATAAACGCTCAGCTCACACTAAATATTGTTTTTACAAGGACCAGCTTCACCTTATTTCCTACGTGAGATTTCGACGTGAGCCTAGCCTCCATTAGGATGTAAGGGTATTAGTCTGAGCCGTGACCATCTGTCACTGTGTTAACCTATCATTTTGGCCTGTTTTTAAATAAAAGCTCTACATAGGTGTCCATATTTAGCGCACATTATCTGTGATTCATTTCGGCCCTTAACCAAAGCAAAGCCTCCATTAAGTCCACCTGCACACACCTCATGTCCCATATGACCTATTTTCCCAATTACCGTTGCCATTACTCAGCACTTCCTTAGCCATCAGACTTGAGCAGACATCCACATTACAGCAGATTTGGTTTAAACTTCTCTTACGACTACATTAGCGTTCATTTTTCGGCACTCTCTCCACAGGGCTCAGAGATGAAGAGTTACAGCTCCTTTCAAGTGAATCGAGCTTGAGTGATAAATTTCTTGCTCTAATGTACACGCTTGGAATTTTTGACTGTAAATAAGGACATGGGAGACAAGCCGGATGGGAAAGCCTTCAGGAAATACTTTCTTCTAAAAACAGATGGGTGTGTACGTAACCAGCCAATCAGAAAGCAGAGCAGAGAGTTTCTATTTCCATGACCACCCCTCAGCATGGCCTGGTTACTGTTTTTGTCCTCTTTTGTTTAGTAATATAGCACACTTTTTCATATGATGTTCCATGTAAGGGATAAAAATATTCTCAGAGCATTGCTATTTCCATCCTGTCGTAGTGGTGCGGGAGGTCTTAAGGGAATAGCTGTGCAGCCTGAACCTACCAGGAAGACATTACTTCTCTTTTGTTAAGGGATTAAAATCACAAATGTTCATATACATTACTGTCATTTTACACTAGGGCGATGCAACATCACAATGATGTAATTTTTAAGAAGGGATGTTTTTAATGTAATGAATGCATACATCGTCCTTTTCTCTGCTACAAACAGTGCTTCCATCCTATTCCCTATGCTGTTTTTACCTTACTTACTGGAAGAATAGCACACTACATGGCTGCATTTGACTCTATAGGATCCTGATGGTTTATTATAAGCTTTGTGGAGGCTTAAGTCCCACACAAGCATGTGCACAGCTATGGTAGCCCTACAGGGGGACATGCTATTTTTAAACTTTACTTTTTAAGTTCCAAATATGTATCTTGACTTTTTTTTTTTTTTACAAATGTATTATATTTTTATATTTAGTTTTTTTCAGTGTGCATTTGGCCCATTGTACATTAACTTCTTTTGGGACCATTGTACTCATTCTGAAGTATTATCATTTAAATTGTCCTGCATTACTGGACAAACAGATGTGGTGCAACCATAGTAGAATATTCTCCTGGGGTCAATATTGTTTATGACCATCAAAACCTCATCCATCTCAACCTGTGTTGCGGACACCAGTGCCAAGTTAATTGCCTTCCTGATACATTCACGCTGTCAAAACACGCTGATAATCAAGATGTTTCTACCACAGTCATCGATGTTCTGCACCAATCAGAGCTCATTCATTGGTTTAAAAGACATCTGTGTATAATGATGTTTGCCTTGAAATAAGGACCTCATTTCATGTTTGCAATGTGTTTGGTCTATTCATTATTGGATCATTTATCAGTTTAAACAATATATTACTAGATCATAGAGTTTTAAAATGAATCTCCAAAACTTAAAAGTACTTTTGGCTAGCAATCTATTGACTATTTAGATGAGCTTTGCAATGTAGTGGAAACCGCCTTCTTGCAGACCATCAAGTGCTAATTGGCTTGAAGCAGAAGTATCAAAGAACAGATTTCATGATGCCAGTAGTGATGGAAGCATTCTTTAAGTAAATAATGATCATCTGGCGTGGGCTGTGTGATTGGGCAGCAATTTATGCTTACTCCAGAAGTCTACCTTTTTCTAGAATGAAGTCCACAGCTAGCTACACCCCAAAACTTCTCTGACTGGGATGACATAGACATGAATGACACGAATAGCTGTAAGGAGTGATATGCTGTTGTTGGGTGGGGTTGGACAATTGTAGATAGTGTACACAGATTTATATTTAGTTTATTTTTTCCATCCATTTATCCTTCCATTTTCTTCCGCTTGTCCGAAACCGGGTCGCGGAGGCAGCAGTCTAAGCAGGAAACTCCCACCTTCGACCACTGCCCGATCCATATTGCACCTTTATGGTATTTCCCGCGGGTGGTAGGTCCACGGGAGGGCCTGACAGCGTGTGCACGGGCGGGCACTCGAACCACCGACCCTCCGGTTGAAGGGCGAGCATCTACCCACTGCACCACCGCCGCGGCCAGTTTATTTTTTTTTCTTTGGTAATTTTTTCCAACAAATAACAATACTGACCAAAATGTAGCAGTCCACCGCACAATGCTTCATCTCTCCCAGGCCTATTCAATTGTGCACAACGTGAAAGACAATTCATGCTTACTTCGGAAGTCTACCTTCCCCATTAATGAAGTCCATAGCTCTGAAAACTCTGTAGTTGTTTCCGAGACTGACTTCCCGACGGGATATGGTACAGATGGAGCAATTAAAGCTGAACCTTCACAATATTCTTTGCAGAGTGTTGGAGAATGGGTTTGAACAATGCTTTTACTTTTAAGAATCTCTCCACTAGACCACAGAAAACATTATAACTAGCCACATGAGGACAGAAAATTTGTGGCAGCAGCTAAAATAGCAAGCCGCTCTGTTTTGTTTGGGGATTTCCATATTTTACTGCTAAGTGCATCATGAAAGTCTGAAAAAAAATGCTAAACCTTGCCAATTTGTTACACTGTCAGGAGTTGTAAGTTTCTTTGAAACAAAAAGGACATGTCCTAGTGCACTCGTCAGTCAGATAAGTCTCCTGGCATGCTGCCTTCTGATTGGCTGTGTCCTGGAATCAGTGGCAGAGGGTAGGAGCAGGAGGGGGTTGTATGGATTCAAATTTGGGCCCATTATGTGTTCATATTTGGCTTTAAATAATAAAAAAAATTATTTCATCCAATTAATTATTTTGAATTTAAAATATTGCCACTTGTAGATCGTTCTTCTTTACTTATAGTATAAAATAGAGTATAAAAATGTGTCAAAATATGTAGATTTTAAGTATTAAATCTGAAACTGAAAAAAATGTCTGGGCAACAATCCCTTAAAAAAAAAACATTTTTTTAACCATACCTGACCCGACTATGCATCCTTTCAAACAGATCTCACATTAGCATTTGCTATACATTGCAGTGTATAGTAAAAGTGAGTAATTCCAGATACAGCCCTGGTTGTGTTGTTGCAGCAGAAACACAGATGGGCCACACACTCAGCTCATTATTCCATTATAGCAATTAAAAGGAGACGACCTGGTGTGCAAAAATGGAGAATAACCTGCTTGGCTATACAGTATGACCGCGGGCGAGCTGGTCAGCAAGTCCTTCCCAAGTCTACAAAGTTTTTAATTGCATTTAAGATGCAGCATATTCTGTGTAAAAAATAAGCATTTGTGTTAATTACCTCTGCCAAGGAGGTAATGTTTTCAGTAGCATCCGTCTGTCCACCTGTCCGTCTGTCTGCCTGTGAGCGACTTAACTCAAAAACTACTGAACGGATTTGGATGAAATTTTCAGGGAAGGTCAGGAATGACACAAGTGATTAGATTAGTGATTAGATTGGGACTGGTCTGGATCATCGTCTGGATCCAGGATCTTATTCACTTGAATGGAACAGACATCTGAGCTTGACAACATTAACTAATCTCTGGCATAATCTCATTTAACCCTGTTGCAGCCAAAGTTGCAGTACTGGAACAGCAAATTTTCCCGACCTTTTCAGCTTCTTGCCAGATGACATTGTTTTATTAGGCTATTACTGTTGTTTCTGTGGTTTGATAACCTCTAAGATGATTTTAATGATTTTGAATTGTTGTCATCAATAGAAACATAGAAAAAGAAGTCACTATTTTGTCATTTTTTTCTGTCCAGTCCCACATAAGGTACTATTTAGAACCGATTATTTTAGCACAATATAGGGGAAATTAGCTAGGCGGAGGTCTGCACTCTCTGAGGGCTTTCTAGTTTATGTGCATTTGGGAAAATGTGGAAAGAAAAAGTGCATCTAAAAAGTTCTGAAACACTAAGCTCTATCTGCTGCAGCTATCCAGTCTCGTCTAGATTAGGTTTTGACAAATGATTATGATGATTGTGATATTTTCCAAAGACAATTCTACTTTTTCATTTCCTGCTAAATTGTCTCGGCTTCGTTCTCCGTGTCCTGGTAGGCTTCCCTCCCAGTCTCATCTGCGCTCAGTGGCTTTATTAAAGCTAACATTTGTCAGCACAAAGATGGTTGATATGCAAAATGTGGAGCAGCGCCACACCTCACGCTTTAGTAAGTCTGCCTGTTGTAGCAATGAGAGATAAAGCGCGGCCGACACAACAGATAAGATTAATGACTAATGTTTGCAAGATTTTATTGCATTTTATTATGTAGTATTTGTGGTGGGACATGTTTTACATAGCTTTTCAAACACAGACAAACACAAAAGAATGTCTCTGGGAATAACAATGGCTAAGAAGCACCTGGCCTGGTCTAGCATAGGTGGAGAGTGGAGAACATAAAATATAAAAACAGCACACTGTATAATACGCTAATTACACTTACTACTTATTTACAACTGAACCCTAAACTTAACAACCAATTTTAGCATTGGTTAGGTAAATGCATATACAGACTAAATTAATTTTTTTTTACCTAATGTCAAGGATGTATCCTGTAACAGTTTGATATTCATAACCAGTCCTATCCCTGGCAGGAAATGTTACTCCAATCTTTATTTAGCCTAAACAAGTTATTAGCCTGACACATGTAAAAGATAGCTAAGAAACATGGAATAGATATGTAGTTATTATCCTGCATGAGCTATCAATATTTTTAATGACATTTTCAGGTCATTTTGAATGTGTATGGGAGGACTTATTTAAGATGAGATAAACAAGTTTGTTTATATCATTAGATTCATATGGCTGTTTGTTGATATAGTAAGGAACAAAATGTATAGATATAGTGCAAGGCAATTTTCTAAATATCATTCTGCTGGCACCATGAAACCAGAGGAGCATGCTGTGTGAGGAAATTGTTCTGCTAAGTGACTCTTCCCCTCACATTGCCAAGCAGCATTTCTCCGTATAAATGGCCGTCCAGGCTATTTGACAGGAACACACATCAATCTTTGTGTGTAACGCTACAGAGCCAGGAGGCGAGCCAGTGCTGCTACCAGTCTCACTAGTGTTGAGTTTGTCTCCTCCGGCCATCCTCGCTCTGTTCAGCATCAGCACAGGAACCAGTGTTCTGAAGACTGGAGACTTTCATTAGAGAAGTCATTAAAGGAATAAACAGGAGACCAGACCAAGATTTTTCTGTAGATTATTGTGTTTAGATTTGACACAATATATAAAGAATTTGATTGGGAATTTGAAGACCCTAAAATCATTCTTTATACATTGATGTAATTCTGTATTGTGCATTGTTCATGTATAAGCAAGCAATATTTTACACATGGTGAGTCTCACTTAAACCTACATTTAAAGAGAGGGCACTGGGCACTAATGCCGGGAATAGTGAAAGGTCAAATCTTCACGACACAAACCACTCATTTTATAGCCTGCTTTTTTGCAATATAAATACTAATTATTGTTATCACTCTTAAGCTTAGATATAGATTGCAAACATCAAAGTGATGGTAAATATGAGGTATTGAGTAAAAGTAGAAATTACCTTACTAATTTACCCTAGTTTTCACAAATGAGATCCTCTGTTAATCCTTTGTAAAAAAAATACACAATTTTTGTAAGGTTATTTGGTCTAGTAATAATCAGTTATCATAAAAGCTCCATATCTATACTTGGATTTCCTTTGGTTTCTCCTCATGCTTATATTGTCATGACCTAGAAGAGTGCATGTATGTTTCTGATCTGAGCTGTGGAATAATCTAAGCGCACTGGTGTGTAGCTGGCGCGGCCGGGGGAGCGCGTTGCCATAAAATATTAACGACTGTGAAGCCTGGGCCTCGTGACAAGATGAATGTAATTGGCCCTCGCCGGCTCTATCTGTGCATGTTAATGAGATGGGCTGGTATTTAAATCAGTGGTGCCCCAGACACTGAGGCTGCAGTTGAGAGCAACCACAAACAAAGACACACTCAAAAGAGCACGCTTGTAATGAGATAGAAGCAGAAATGTGTTCAGACTTTTTTGTTACTTTTTGATAATTCCAAAAGAAAGCTACGACTAGGGAACTAGGGCTTTATAACAAAAGCTTGCATTTATTCTTACATCACATCAGGTTGTGGTTTTGCAAATTATGTTTAGTTATTCAATGGCTGTAAATGTGATTTATTGCTGTTTATGCCTTGCTTGCTCTTACCTCTGCCAAGGGGCTTTTGTTAGCAGTATACTGTAACTCCAAATGTTGGATCCAGATTTTTTTCTTTTTTAAGGATTCTCAACCATTGGGAGATAGGGATATATAGAATAAGCAGCCACAAATAGAGTACTATTTCCAGCGTTCAAGTAATAAAGATAAACATGATTACTATTTGGTTTGGATCTAATGGCTTGATAGATAGAGCATCCAGATATTCTATGGATAGATGCAAATTGAAAAGTTTGCTTGTACGTAGTAGCATACCACAATATATAAATAAGTATAATTAGAAAGTGATGATTTTATTGCAATGGATTGGAAATGTAATTGTGCCCACATGTTCTATAAAGGGCAGGAGCAGTGGGAGAGCCTCTGGGACACACTGCATACTCCAGGCTGCAGTAAAGGGTGCACCTGCGGCACAGGTGCACCCTCCCGCCGCAGCTGGGGTCAGGCCTGACTGTCACCGATGGAGTGGACTATAGTCTCTAAAACAGAACATGACCACCTCAGGAGAAAACCCAGGGCTGTGGTAAGTGCACACAAACAGCTTGAGTGTGGAGTCTCAGGGGGCAGGACATGGTGAGTGGAGCAGGTAGCAGTAACATTATCAGGATCTTAAAGGGGAAGAAGGCCACCATGTGGTATGCTTGTGAGGCTAAGGCTTTGTTCACACTGCAGAGGTGTGCGGGCAGATTTTGTGTTTACTTAAAGCGATATTCTTCATACTAAAGTAGGTTCCAGTTTGAACTGATTTTGTAAATCATAATCAACCAATTTCAAATTCAGATTTGTAAATGAAATGTTTCATGTTGTTCAAATATAAGTAGCAGTAAAATAGGACATTACAGACACTTTTAAGACTTAGATGAACCATGGACTTTTGTATCTGCAACCAATTTTCTCTTTCTCAATCTGTGAATAAACTGCATCCTTGCATTCTACAATTTGCGTATCAAATTTTGCATAGGTTTTATGCCCTTTCTGATACAACCTTCTTCATTCATCCTGGCTTGGGACTGGCATAACACTGGCTTGTGACTAGATAAATGCTTTTTAATGCAAAATGTACAAAATGTGTATCTTTTCTTAGCTGCGTGGTACTGTGTACTATTTATTGGATTCATCACCAGAGGTTTAGACCACCCAAATGGTTTTTCATGTGTTCACCTAAGAGATTTAATCCGACCACTAAACTAAAACTACTTTTATGGCCAGAACAATTTGACCCATAATTTCCGGGTAATGTGAATGTATGAAAACTCAGCAGATGGGAAACCGTGTCACTTCACTTTCATGATTCTGACCAGCTGAACTTTGATGTAGCTGTGTCAGCGTGGTCATCCTCAGTAGCACCCTGTAAAAGATCTCCCCTGGCCTTTTGCTGCGGTCATGTGACTCTGGAGCAGGAAGGTGCGAGGTCTCAAAAGCCTGCTGCATTTGTATCTGTGTGTGATTTTGTGCAGACCACGGGGAGAGACCTAATGCCAAGGGGAGGGTGGTGAGGTGGGGGAGGAGCAGCCAGCAGGACAGATGGTCTCCCTCATGGTGGCTGAAATAAAAGAGGGAATTAGAGGACTCCAAGGTGTACACTCTGACGGCAATTACAGCAAATAGATTGGAAGTGGACCTCCAGGCACCCGGGGAGGCAGGTCTGCGGGGAAGCTCCACCTCGCCAGATCACTGAGTTCAGATACAAGCGGTGCCAGTTTGTAAGTTTAGACTATTAGCATGGTACTGTGCATGAGAGTGGTCAAAAATACTGTATAAGGATACTAATCAACACTAAAACCGGTATCAAAATTAGATATTCATTTGGAACAGTATTGCCTTTACCTGATCCAGTTGGCACAAAAAATCCATACACTGTTTTCTATATTTGTCCATGTTTTTGCCTTTATTGGACAGTTGAGAAATGACAGGAAATCAGAAAGGAGTAAGCAGGGTGAGACATTCTTGCTCTGTTTTCTGAGATCCAGATTATTTTTGAACTGTTTTTGCTCAGTTCATGCTAAGATACAAACGACAGTTGAGATAAACTAAGATGGGATAAATTTAAAAAAATTCAAAATAGCTCAATTTTGGCTGTAATTATGAAAATATAGAATCAAATATTTTCCTGATTATATTATTGCATTTAAATGGTAGTATTGTAACCACACTACTGTATACAAGACAAGAACACTGCAACAAACTTTACATTGAAAATGGATTGCTTTATTACCATTTTTCTTTCATTTGGATCTGTTCAAGTGACGGATTTACAAAACCAATTTCAGACTTCCCTCGGAGCTGTTTTGGTTTAGTTATTCCGCCACCCGCAGGAGTTTGAAAACAGTCAATTATTTTTGTCTTGCTCGCTTCCGCCCATTGATTCTCAAACGATTTTCACTGGCCCTCCAAGTAAGGATATGCAGCAATTGAATTAAATAAGCCCACCCAATCAATATAAAATACGTAACACATTCACAGCTTTTTTCGCCCCTGGACACTCCGAAGTCATTGCAGATGAAAATGCAAAAACAAACTTCAAATGCACTTTTATAGATCTTTTATAAAGTGTAGAGATATCTGTCAAATATTTGTGGATATAAAATATTTATTGCATGTCTTCTGGCAATATTTATGCCCGGAATTTCAACCAGGAATTTGGGCCCTCTCTTTAGTCTTTTTCCGAAGTCATTTGAAACAGTAGGGATCAGCAGATTCCATTAGCCTTGCCCTGTGGCAGAATGAGTGAAATACCATTTAGAGAACAAGTGTCTCTAACCCCAAAACCTTGTGTTCCCATCAATGCATAAATGATAAAGACGCGGCCTAATGAAACAAAAGGCTCCCTGCCAAAGTCGGCCATAAAAATAACATTTGGGTGAGAGGGACCTGAAGCTTATCCATTAACCTTTGGGAAGTGTCTTCAGCCGTCTCAAGACTGTGCCAATGTCTCTGACAAGACAGCTTTAGTCTTATTTAGTCTGTTTTATCAGCACTATTAATTTGTTTTGAAATAATCTTGTTTTATAGTTAGTATAGTCTTTTTGAGAGCTGTTACTTTCTCTCTACTGGAATAAAGAACACTTTAGATTTAGTGCATGACCTTTTTAAGGCCCTCTTTCCCCCTGCTGGCCATGTCCACTTCACCAATACAGCCAATACAAATGCAAGTAGTAACAAGGTGGGTTTTTCCACTTATTTTCTTGAAGGTAAACCCAAGTGTTTTCAGCTCCTGAGAATGGCTCAGCAAACACGAATCTAACAGTTGGGTTAGCGTCATAGTTTCCCTTTAAAGAGCCAAGCAGCAGGCTAATTTATCATATTACTATTACTCTCATGTTCACTAACAAATATGCATCCCGAATATCGCTTGTATTCAATAGCCCCACATTAGCCATCAAGCTAAATGAGAAATACGCTTTGGATTGTGTACAATGTAAATAAGGCCAACTTTTGCCTCTTGAGTTATGGTCTCCAGCTCGGGCTGCTTTCCCTCGCTGCATAAATTCATGAACAGTAAATCACCGCCTTCTAAAAACAAAAAAGAAGAGCCATGCATAAAAGATAATTAGGAGGTGAACATATGTAACTGATCAAAGTGGTTGTCGTGGCCACATTAGAAAAGTATTCAGACTGGGAGAGTGGGCAGGCAGTTTACATTTTAAGTTTATTTTGAAAGGTCTGGAACATAAATTCTGCTGTGATGTATTTTTTTATGGCATCCTTCTAAATGGGGATAATAAGCACTGTTTCTGTAGATGAAATTAGGTTTATGAGGGACTGACACAACTTTAAACTCTGAATTTTTTATAAACTAGTAAAAAAAATGTCTTAAGTAAGGATTAAAAGCATTACATTTCTTTGACAGTAATCTTGACATGACATATGTTAACAAAATACATTACAGGTTATTAAGCATGAAGTGGAACAATGAGCCTAAATTATCAAAGAAAATAATTCAAATCATTACTTTATGAATATACTGTACAGTGTAACGTCTCACTTGATGTCTCACCCATTTTTGTACAGAATTTATTGTCTACTTTTGTAAAATGAGATGCATTCTCTCAGCACATGGATGGGGATCTCTTTTTCTCTTTTTCCCTGTTTCACAAAGATATTTCCCAATGTATTTGAACTAGTGATATTCTAGTTCAGGAATAAAAGCTTTTAAGCCTCAAAGACTTTATGCTCTGCTGTGGTGGCCATGTAGCAGCTGCAGCAAACACTATTAATTACAAGAGCGAAACAAAAGCATGCATTGCAATGACCTGAACCCCCTCAGATATTTCATTTCATGGTATGGCATATGCAATTAGGATATTATTCATTTAATACAGCCAGATATGTATTCCACCACGCAGTGGAACACAATATGCACAATGTAAACGCACAGCAGTCTAAATGTAATAATCATAAACAGATTTAATCAAATGAAAAGTAAATCTTATCAGATATGTGGAGTCTTTAAAGAACTATTCAATATCCTCTGTGAATGATTTTAATAGAGTGAGTCATATTTCAGGTGGCCTGCTTTTCAGATTGTATCACAGCTCAACATTTGTCACCTGTCAAATTATTTTCCCCCTGCATGTCATGTTCATTTGTCAAGAACACCGTTGTTCAAAGTTGCCCGGTGCTTCACATCAGATGAAATCAGATTTGGAGGGATTTTTATTTGGATGTCTTATTTATGGTAATGCTACAATAATAAAATTGCACAGTCTAAATGCCATTTATCTAAGTCTTAATGTATTTAAGGGAATATCACAGACTAATGGTGGAAGCACACGTGAGAATGAGCCGATGTATATTCAATATTTTCTATGTATGCCCATGGTACTTTTTATGTAAAGCTTATTTATGTGTTACTTTAAATTTTTTGCTTTAAAAAAATATTTCTGTAAAAATAGTACCAAAAACACCTAAATTAGCATTGTGTATAACAATGGGCATTGTACCTTTAAAGGTGAATACAAAACTTTATATATTTAGAGGCTATTTCATGTGTTTCCTTCTTAGCCAATAACCATGACACTATATGCTATACTATATAATCAACAAGCACCATAGTAGAATAATGTCATTCAAAACTGCAAATCAATGAAAAATTTATCAGTCAAACATAATTTATAAGTCACCAATTAACCAGTTAAATATCAGTTTTGCTAATCATGAATCACTTGTCATCAGTAAACAATCATCGTCTGTTCTGTTGGAAGGAAGTTGTTACATTCAAAACCAGTGTTACCTGAGTTTTGTAGGACCCTTAATGAGTCCTGGCCCTGGCTGGACCCCAGACCACCACAGACCACATACCCTATATCCTCCTGCTAAGTCTCCTCTCACTCCTGCTTCTTACCAGCTTTTTAACACCTTCATATTTCTACGAGCCCCTGATCAATGCCAGAGGAAACCATTTCTTATCATTCTTGCAGCTACTTAGAGCCACGTCTGAGTTACGGCCGGTGTATCCGATGCACATTCATTCTTCCGTCCTGACAGTTTTATGGAACTCATTATCCGCTTTGTGGCCATAGCTGTGAATGGGGAATCTGTGGGGGTTTTATGTGTAGCCAGTAGCTCGTCCGCTGACCACATTTAACGTCCTCCGAGAAAGAAAAAAAGAAAGTTGCGGGGAGGAGAGAAAGAGAGTTGTATGCGAACATAGCACTAGTGTTGGTCTGTTGATGTAAGGGCGAGCGAGTGGACTGGACCTGAGTTTTATTTACCTCAGGTGTAACTGCTCATTATAATGGTGTTAATGAGCAGCAGATGTAGTCGAGTGGAGAGGGAAAAATGTGGTGTGGTGGTGGAGGGGTGGGAGTGGGACGCGGTGAGGTGTGGTCGGTCCAGGGCAGGCCTACACGGAGGTCCTGTCCCAGGATCACATATTTACCACCTACCACAACAAACTGGAGCTTCATGCGTTAATATCTACTCAGCAAGTGCTATTAGTAAACACTGAAAACTGCCTGGTCCAGTGATTTAGTGTGTGCACTTCCAACCTAGGCTCAGCTAAAAGGGTGACTGCATACTGGAGTAATTTCAGTGTTATCTATGAGGGTGTCTTTTTTAATTAACCATCATAATATACTGTAAAATATTATGTTATGTTAGGTTAAGTCAATGAAAATTAATTTGTGAAACAAATTTTATTTAATAGGATTTTTTTTTTTTGCAGAATTAAGCAACAACCAATGCCATCTTACACCGTTTTGTCAAAGTGTACAGAATGAAGTTGATTATGCAAAGGACCCCTGCAAAGTCATGTTTTCTGCAGCATTGGTCTTGTTGATTTGAACTGGAACTCACTGGAAGAGAACAATAAACTGAAAATTCAATAAGCAATCAGAGAAATGATGCGTCACATGAAACCCCTCTCACTTTAGATAAACATTTGTGATTGGTCTGCCAGGATTTCTACCAGGTGGGAATTGTCTGGTCCACTTGACTTTGTCATATCAAACAAATCAGCAATGTAAATAACTATTTCGTTCAGTATTTTGGTCTTCCATTTTAGCTGAGAATTTTTTAAATTGAAAGTATTCAAAATCTCAAAAAAAAAATAATAGCAGTAACTTTCCTTAAGCCAGGAGGTCTAAATAAACACAAAATATACCCCTGTAGCTTTATTTATATTATATGTTGTGACATATTTCATGTAGTGACCAGTATTGTATCTTTGTGATGAGTTAGCACACTGGTCCCACGTGTTTCCCTGGAGACGGAGGTTGTAGAGGGACGATGTTTGTTGGAACAGCACATTTGTCTCCCTGTTGCGTTTATTATTTTCTCATTCATAAAAAGTTATGTGCAGCTAAAACGCTCCGTTACACTGCGGTATGTATCTGGTTTATTGCAATGTAAAGCCAGCTTTAGTCCATTTACGATTTAGTCAGTATTGAAAAATATTGTAGAAATATTGTAATAGATTTTATTTACGCTATAATAATGGTATTTAACATATTGTAAAAAGGCAGTAATAAATAAACATAAATGTCAAACTCTAAATACATATAAAAACTAGACCTCCGCCAGGGTAGGTAGCTAATTTCCCCTATATGTTAATATGCACATTATGTATTTGCAAAGGGACTAACTAACCTTTGTTGACACTAACAGTTATTTTTCAACTTTTTTTATTATATTTTTTTGTTGGCCTGTAGTTCATCAACACACAGTTTGACCTGGTCCATAAAAGCATATTTTTTTTGCATTAGACTGACAACAGGACAGGCTGTTTTCCTCTGCTGTGACTTTACCACAGGGCCAGAGGTGTCAGATTTCACAAGACAAGAGGGGTGGGAGAGAAGAGGTACACCCCAGGCATTGTCCCATTCCAGTGAATGATAAGTTCTTTAAAATAATCCTGGATCCACACGGTGATCCGGATCAGTCCCAAAATCGAATCACTTCACATCACAAGGTCATCCCCTACCTTCCCTGAAAATCCAAATCCGTTTGGTAGTTTTTGCATAAACCGACACGCGCGCACACACACACACACAAACTCAACCAAAAAACATGACCTCCTGGCAGAGGCTCTTTGTCAGAACTGTTTTGTTAATAAACTACAATACATAGGCATCATATAATAACAATATACTACATTTAAGTAAAAGGTTAATTTGTTTTTACAGTAATTAAGACTAAAACAGTGTTAAGTGTTAAGTTAAAGTAAAAATATCACTTTTTTTAAATGGAAAGGTGAAACTAATTTCAAAATACACTTTTTCAAAAATCATGGTCCTGCAAAAAGCACATCACGGTAAAATAATGACACATTTATATTTACTTAAACACTAAAGAATGAGCTTTTTAATTTTGTAAAATCTTGTTTCTTAAGCAGTGAAAAATGCAACCTTCACTCAGTGGCCTTTTCCATTGAGCGTGTTGACAATGGAGCAGCTCAGCTTTGAGTTTGCCTTTGTGACTTGTTCTGTGACTGAGGGCTGCCAGTAATGATCTCCATGAGGCCAGTGTGTGAGCCAATGGTGGGCAATAACAGTCTTTATTCAGCCTCAAGTCTCCGCTGGGAGCATCCTGGTCCCCAGGACAACAATCCTGGCAGCTACGACCCACAGTCACTGGCCCGTCTTTTACCTTTTTATGGGCTTGGCCTTCCCCCTGCTATTCAGCCAAATGTAGGCCATCAAACAACACAATTTATGGCCCAGGCTAAATTTGACCTTGGGCCCCAGAAATGCCATTGCTCTAAGGAAAAAAAACTACAAGCCATAAATTTAGAAATGTGCATATTGAGAGACTAACTGGTTTTCTAGTCTTTGCTTTTGTTGCACTTTTTATCATAACATGTCATGTGTGAATTCTGTTCCAACCTTCTGCATTTGGTGCATCTTTCCAGGTGTTTAAGCAATGTCTTAAAGCAGCACTACCCAATTTGACAGTGCTTTCACTCCCAGTATGCACAATCAAAGTCAAATAAAACTGAACCAATTTTACACCATCAGACATGAATTAAGAGCTTACTATAAACTCTAAAATTTTCTTTCACTCTGTTTCCAATTTCAGGATTAATGTTGGCTCCTTATTATCCACTGAGATCCACCCTGCATCCAGAACCACACCTGAAAATGTTGCTCCTTTGCTGACCCCTTGTGTCTGGGATTAATCTATTTTGCCATATCTCACACTGATCAAAATCTGTAAGGAAACTCCCGGATACACATCAAAAACTTTCTTGGCTTATTATCAAACATTGGTCCGACCAGTACTTTTAGTTTTCTTGCGCAACAAAAACAACTTGTGAAGGTCAAGTGTCATATATGGTCACAATATTTCTCAGATGATTGCGATCCCCGTATGCTTTTAGGTTTCCTCAAAGTCAAGAAAACAATGCATTCTTTCCATTTAAGCATAAAAGCCCTATTCGAGATAATGGCGTTTTCCTTATGAAGTTTATGAAGTGACTACCTTGACGCCTTGACCTTAAATACTTTTCCTTGTTTCTGACGCAACACACTGACCCGGCCGACTTTTGCCTTCTGGTTTGTGAGCATGGCTGTAGGGAATTCCTTATTTACTGCGGGGGTGTGCCTCACCTTGTCTTCATCCAGCAGCATCTCAGTCCCTCACTGCTCTGCTGCAGCCTTCACACGTTTATAGCTCCGGTTGTTTATGGCCCATCCTTTCGAGGAAGTGGAAAACCCCAAGCCGCTGATTGTGTGGCTCCAGATTTCTCACATTGGCTTTTTCCCCAAGTAAACAATGTGCAGACAAACACGTTGAAGAAATAAGCATGATTGCATATAAGTGCTTGCTATCTAAAGTACATTACATTAGGGGATTTCATTAGTAGGGAACATAGTCCACTGGTCCATATCTATATATATCTATATATCTATATCTCTCTCTCTCTCTATATATATATATATATATATATATATATATGTGTGACCAAGAAGAATGAGATGAAGATGAAAGCATGTTGCTCCATCCTTGAATGGAATTTGAAAAGCCTTGAGATTTCACCTACATTTTATTAGTAGAAAACTGTCAATGTTAAGTCCATTCCTTGACCAATCACAAAAGAGGAGATCTTGAGCCAGGGAAAATCCAATTGGCTATTGTTGTCACATGTCAGCTATACAAAGCCAGCATCATTCCAGGACAGGATTGGTTTAAATACTGAACTCAGAGTCAGTTTCAAGTAATATCTAAATTTTTTGAGGGGTTAGTGGCTGATTGAGTCTGTATTACTGTGGATTCTGGGTACTCTGGCTTCCTCCCACTGCACAAATTCATGCATGTGTTAATAAAATTTCAGTATCAGTGTCATGCCTGTACCCTGCTTAAAGCCCAGTTGCTGAGCTAGTCTCCTGTCCCATCAGACCCCTAATAGGAACAAATAGATCAAATGAATGAATTTTTCCGTAGACTGGTCCGGTTAACCTCTTTAAATAAACAAAAACATTGGCCTTTTCCTATGTAAACAATGCACCATTCAGATATACAAACCTCCCCCTGGAGCATGATTGCACATTACATTAGGGTATTTCATTAGCGGTGTCTTGCTTATATGTACACATTTGACTAGGAAGCATGAATGATACAACATGAAAGCGAGGCGCTCCATCTTTTGTGTGTTATATAGATTCTTCTCACGCATTTCCCTGTGAGACAAGGGCTCCAGTAATCTGTATCCTTTAGTGAGAGAACCCCACGGAGATGCATTAAAGAGATAAATTGGTATCATCCGCAGTGTGACAGACTCCTCATCTGTCTCTGCTCGCTTTCATTGATCACAATTTATTTTATTTGTGTTGTTTCATTATTAGGCGGAAGAAAAGCATTGCATTAATAAAGCGCTGATTATAAAGTTAAACAGAAAGGCTATACGGCTGCACAGGAAGCACGGGTTGAAGGGCTGCGGCAACGGGACGCCTGCCCTTGGATCCTCTTACAACGATCAACAGAGATCTAATTCATTTGTTAACGATTATCAGCCTCTTCTGACTAGACATACTGCTCTAAAAAGAGAACTAAATACTAATATGGCCCCAGTCAACTCTGTGTAGAAAAAAAATGTATTAAGTGTGCAACTTTAGTGACACAATGTTTTGTAGTTTTATTGGTTGTGCAACGATTTCACTTTTCATACATACTTCAATAACACTAATGAGACGACATTTACTAATGTCCAAATACTGAGATTTCTCTGATGATTCTTTTAACAAAAACATAATTTGATACAATTGAGGCCTCAAATTTGCTGTTAGTTTAAAGACAGAAAATGGCTAATGCATGTGAACATTATAATGTCTTACTGATTATGATTAAGATTAGTTTAAATGTGTCACGGTTTAGCAGCAGCATAGCAGCATACACAGATGATCATTTGTCCACATTGTGCTGGTCAAAAGCCTGGATTAAAGGAGGTGATTCCATCAGGAATGGGATTCGACATTAAAACCATTGTGTTGACACGAAAGACAAAACAATGAAGCTTCTAGTGCATAAGCATGCAACCAAGTGAACCACAACTGGCAAAACAATAGTCCCAAAAATATATAATTTTATAGAACATTGAATCCACGTAGACTGTGCTGAATAAAGCTTGTATTGACACAGGGCACTTAATTACAGTGGATTTGTGCAGGTAAACGATGCGTTGCCAGTAACAACACAGAGCTAAATGTTCAGGTCTTGGGCCTCTTGGCCTCAGCTGTTTGTCATGAGGTGATGTGCTAACGTGCTGACAGCACCATATATCAGCACCATTTTATATGACCTGTTTAATATTATTCCTTTATAAGTCCCTGCAGTTTGACCATAAACACGCCATGGCATGCAACAACCTGGATTTGCACTGAACCTCATTACAATGCTTTAAATTTAACATAGTAACAAGCAAATTCATTCAGCAAAATACAGTCTGCAAATATTACTGTTTTGAAGTTTAATCATCCTTTTTAAACATTACTGGTCGATATATTCAGTAGCTCCCTTGTAGTGAATGTTATTGTCAGTATGGAAAAGGTCCAAGGTGAGGAGACATCTACGGTCTAATGGCTCTCGTAAAACCCTTCACTGATTGGATATAATCTATATTTCTTTTTACGGCATCACTGGGGTTATTAAAAGCCTTTTCACTTTCTCAGATCTCATGGCGGAATACCAATAAAAGTCATCAGGAGCAAATAAAAAGAAGTTGTAATAGCATGTGAAGTAATGGTAACGTGCCCTCAGAGATTTGGTCCCCTCCGCTCGCCGTCCTGGCTGCTCTAGATGTCACGCCTGCTACAAACTCTTGTCCGGGTTTATTTTTACCTGGGCACCTGGATGTCTTACACGCTATAGCTCCAGCCTCAGCACAATCAGGTGTGAGGGGAGCAAGTCATCGCTGCAATTAAGATTCTGTCTTCATCTCCTCCCGGCGCACAATTACCGCTCCTCTAGTGCTAGCTCTAATTGCTCTTTCTGCAGGGATTGGTGGGGAGCCAGTGCTTGTGATCGGGCTGGGGGATTATCTTCCTTTTCTTTTTTACCATGGCCCCTTAAAAAAATCATTTGTAAACTCCCCCGTGTAATTACTGGGCTGCATGATTAATTGTCTGTTGAAATTAGCCGTGGTCTTGCTTTCATTTTTACGGCAAAGAATATTAATTAATGTTAACTCTCCCTTTGCTTTTTGAAGCCCTTTTGCTATCTTTTGAATATTCATCGCTCGGTTGAAAAATGGCCACACGCCTGCGCCTTTTGAGCCAGAGAAGTGACACTTGGCTATCACCAAAATATACATATTCGGAATTAAAAGATGCCGTTTTTTAGGCCATAAATAATGCCCTGCGGAGGTCGACGGGTGAATAAAGAAAGCGGGATGATATTTAAATCCGGGCTCATCTGTTAGTCCAGGCGTGTCAGGGAATATGTAAAGCAGCTTTTGTTTTCCTTTGGAGGGCTGAGAATCGTCACATATAATTCAGTTTGTGTTTGTTTAACCTGTGTGAACAATGACATGTTGAATAAGTGCTATATAATCACATTCAGCATATTGTCATGGCGTAATGTGTGGAGAGTAATGTCACCTTGAATAAAGCGTACGGGCCCAGAGAATACATTTGGGTAATAATATGGAAATGTACACTAAGGTCTGAATCAGATTAAAATTTGAATATCTTCATATTCTATCAGCGAGCCAGCGCTCTCATTGGCCTGGACCCCAACCTGGAGCTTGACACACTTATACACTCAAGTGGAAGGAGCCAGTGCTCAAATACAGATAATGAGATAATAATAATAATAATAATAATAATAATAATAATATTAAAGACCTCAGACCACCACCAAACAACAATCACATTCATTCATAGGCAATGTGGGTTAAGTGTCTTGCCCAAGTGACAGTATGTGCTCGAACCGGCGACCCTCTGGTTGCAGAGCGAGCGCCTACCCACTGTGTCACTGCTGCACAAATAGTGCTTTGATTTCATTATTTGTGCTGTCCTTCCTGACATTAACCTCTCAATTTATCAGGGCTAGGCACAAATAGTGGTTGGAGTTTCTGGCACAACATTGGGGAATCAAACTCCAATCTGGATGGGTAAATGCAGTAAAGTGCTAAGAGTGACTAAGATAGAGATAATTATATTGTAGCTATTTATTTTCCTATTGAGTTGAATTAACAGGATTTGGATCATCATCTAAATTCAAGTAATTATTAGTGAAACCACTGTGAGTTATGTATTCACCATTGCAAGGTAGGGGCCAGTGCTTTGAGAAAGATCTAAACTGTTGGGTTCAGGGTAGTTTCCAATTATGTGCAACAGCAATTCAATTATTTTAAATATTTTTGGAATCATTTCTTTTGACAGTATACTTATATTATGTCACAGCTAGTTACCAGTGGCATATTTGCTTAAAAATAGTTACAAACAATTATATATAGTAAATTTGTCATAGAAACCTTTTGTCTATACCAAACCATATCATTCTAGAAGCTCTCTAAGAAATCCAGTTGACCTTCATCCTAGATCCTGGTTCAGATAAAGAGATCACAGTGTGGCCTCTGAATAAAGCTGCAGTGCTGTGAAATGGCTGTGACATAAGTTGATCCACGCAGTGACGACGCACACCTTCACCTGCTCCTGTAATACATCAGTGCCACGTGGAGAAGAGCTGATTGAATCAGAGGCCAGCCCGGCTCAGGGGAGACTTCATCTGGACTTAACACCCTCTCACTTTAACTCTATCTGAGCTAACATGGTTTAAGGACTTTCAGGACAATGCTGCCACTTCCCCCTGGACTAAATAAGTATGTAGATCCTATTAGTGTTTGTAAACAAAACACTGTGATCTCTCTGCATGTCCTCCCCATGTAACTTTGTTCTATTATTGAATGCAGGGTATATGAAATGGTGAATTCAAAATTGCCCATTGTAAAGGAATGTGATGGTTAATGGAGGTCTGCCAATGCCCTGTAACAAACTGGGACTGTCCAGAACACTCTCCACCACCTCAGGTCCATGACACAGAAATATACGTAGAAAGAAAAAAATTACTTACAAAGCTGTGCTCACATTTGGGTTTGGGTTCGATGTACATATTATTTTTATGATAAATGACCAGTGCCAGTGAGAGAAAGTGAGAGAAATATAACAGATAACAGCATGTGCATATACATTTAGTGACAGCTTTCTTTATGGTTTATGGCATCCAAAACAATCTTTTCAGGATTATTTTTTGTAATTATCAGTAGGCCAGATAAAATTATATTATTATATATTCTGCTATCTAAAAATATACATGAGTAAGTACTTTATAGAAATCATATAGAGTAAAAGCTAGAGGAGAGATGAGATCAAATGGGCCATATAAATTTGTTTGACAATGTGGCTATAGACTCAGCCAGCTGTAATCAGAGAAGGCGCCATAAAGACTCCTAATGTTTAGACCTCAAGTAGGGACCTGATGATATACCAAAGTTTACAGTTTGAGTACTTTTTTTACAATTTCTCTCATTTATATGAGTTTCTTCTTTAAAAATATGATCTGTTACTAAATGTAATATGCTAATCTGTTCTTTTAAACTGCAATGGAGTCTTATGCACACTGAACAGGGATGCACACACTCAGGGGTAAATTTCCAATCCTTTTGACACACTTCTTTGAAATATTACAAACCACATACACATTGTTATGGAAGTAAAAGGAAATGGTTTAGACCTGGTTAAGTGTAGTTTATTTTCAGTTCTGCTTTAGTGAGAGATTTCCAGTAAAAGTTATCTTGGGGTCTTAGTATAGTTAGTACCGTATGTAAAAGTATCACAGCTAATATTGTTACTGCGTCAAAGAAGGGCTCTCATTTACCATATTGTTGATAGTTGGTTCGCATAGTGGTTCTACCTGTGCCTTTTCTCACAGAACAAGGACGAAGTCTGTGTTGGAGGAGCCCACCTCCTCTAAAACAAATGTGTGCCTCGTCCCATCTCGTGCACCGGGGTGACCCCGATCCTCTCTGGAGCTTCGCAGCCCTGAAGTAGCCAGAGTTGCCATAGTTACCTCCTCCTGGCTATTTTGTAAGGTCACCATCCTGCAGTACTTGTTCCCTCTGAGAACAGTCTAACTAATGTCCTGCATGTTCGGGCTTGATGTAAATAGTCTCCACTGACAGAGCACTGTACAAATACTTCAATTAGGTTTGCTTAAAGAAAATGATTTGTTGGGACATGCCTCGCTCAACTTGTGTGACATCACTGTTGTCCGGGTAACGGCGGCTGATTGCACGGACTGGAATTAGGTATTGATCAGAGGGGTGGGGGCCAGGCGCCAGAGAAGGACCAGAGCGAACCACTGCCACCATTTACACAGAAGAGGGGGGCGGGGAAGGCTGCATACTTTGCCCCGGCTCCGAAAGCTGAAAACCCCTCAGGAACCAATTTACACAGTGCTACAGTGCAATATCTGCAGCAGTCAATAATGGAAATCTGATGCCCCCTCGCCATCAATGTGACCGCTCCTCACGCTCTCGTTAGAGCACCTTGAAAGTTCTAGGCCAATCCATAGACACCATGGATTTCCAATAGTGTAAGGATATTTTGACTTTGGTATTCTCCCCGTAATTACACCTCCACAAGTAAGGTACTGCCTTAGCAGGATGTTTTCTTTGTTGTCTCAGTTCAGTGCAGATCTCCTTTCACATGCCCACATAATACAAACAAGGAAAAAAACAATTAAAATGGTGCAACTAAATAAATAAGATAAGATTAGAGATTCTAAAATTTGAGACCATTTGTCAACAACAGTCCACATCTGCAATTTCACAGCTGCGTTCTCCATATCGTACACTTCCTAAACTCTATTTTTCCAATCTGGAGATGATAAATGTTTATACATAGAAGTATGATCATCATCATATATAACAAAACAGAATTTTAATACCTAAACTTTTGTCAATTTCACTTTTGCTAAATAGTTTTAGACAGTCTCCAGCAATGATTTTAGGTTCTTCCAAATGTGGATGTAATAAAAGTGGTATTTCATCATGGTCAGATTTCTTTGGAATTTGCTGAGGCTATTCTAATGGTTTTTTTATTATTATTATTTGCATGAAAAGTTGTGGGCCTTTGCGTTCTATGGAGTGACTATCTCGACAAATATCCTTCAACACTTGAAGGATTCAGTGCCTCATTCTCTTCAAATGGAGCATTGGAGCAATAGAGCAATAGTATTTCTTCAAACGTTACAATTACCATGGACTTTTGTATAAATTACGTTTCTTACAAATGTTAGAAACAATGTTTTAAGAAATCCAGTAAACTCTTGTCACTTTGTTGACAAGACAAACTCCCTCTGGTGGCTCCTGTGTGCAGTGCTGTCCAAAGTGTGACGTAACACCCTTTGACATCTGAGGATATTTAAGCCTGTATGTAGCCAATATCCTGCTCTGCCAAAGGAGCGGTCTGAGCAGCACAAGATTGAGCTGTCTCTTTTACACTGACCAGACCTACAACATGTCAGCCTCATGTCTCATCACAGGAATCAATTATAGAATACGTTCAGCCTAATATGATGAATGCATATTAAAGGGGAGCTCAAAGGCAGCTGACATGGCCTCTTTAATACAGTGCCGTTATGGTCAGGAGTAGATTCCAGGACATAAATGTAATGGAAACTCAGTCTGGCTTTTGGATGGGGCTTTTAGAGGTGTTTACGACATCATGGCACTGGTACCAAATATACACTGAAAAAATTACGCCCGCTTCATCAAGCAAAGCAATAAGTGCTTCATAAAATGGGATTTAATTGGACAAGTGATGATAGTAAGTCAGATATAACCTGCACTAGCTGATTAGAAATCTTGTTCCTGTGTAATTCCAGAGAATCTAATCAGGTCAGCAGTGTGAAAACCAAAATCAGGTGTGTTAACCTCCTCTTTCTCAGTCTCCTGACTGCACCTCTATTCATTTTCTTTTGTTTGTTTGTCGTGATTACACATTGGCTGGTGCTGTGAGTTTAATATGTTGTAGGTATTTTTTGTCTCATTCGCAGCAGTAGGTTCAATGTCATCTCTTTGTTGTCTCAAAATGCAATCAATGAAGGTGTTCCAGGCCATCCAGTGAAAGTCAGAGAAAACCTATCCGGGGCCACTCTGAGCTCTTCTGTCAAATCTCAGAATCAAGCCCATATTTCTTGGAGTCATGTTGTGCTAGGGCTCACTCCAGTTTGTGTGTGCTTTCGCGCCTAATATACAAGAGATCTATTGAAATATGCATGAGGCCCATGATGCCGGCACTAAAAATACACTCAAATAGGGAATACATTGACAGCTCTGTTATTGAGCTCTCCTTGAGCTTCCTCTGTCACTGCAGCCTCGGATGTGTTATCAAACACATGGAACATCTATCCCTCCTCCCGCTGCCTGGGACACCCGCACCTGCCATCCATCTCTGCAACCATGTTAACACAATCACTTTCTCGACCTCTCACTCTTTTATTTGCACACATGCAAATGCAAAGGCATGTATTTTGGAATGTGCCTTTTCATTTATTTCATTAAAGCTATAGGAACACACTGCACACAGAGATAATACTTAGAGTAATATTATATCGCAAATTGATAGCATGCATTTTTCTACCAGCTATTTATTATTCTCAATCCTATGGTCTGGTTTTCTGTAAACTGTTATTTGGTGAACAAACAAACCCAATACTAGGGCTGAGGACCTCAGGGTTACATGGCTCACGATACCAATAATATCTCAATATGGCGATACTGCAATAATCAATATAACCTATGATATATCATGGTTTTTAAAGGAATTAATACAGTATTTAAATTGTATTCCAATGAATAGATAATTTCTTAAATTAAATACTGTTAATTTAGTTATTATACAGTATATATACAGTACAGACCAAAAGTTTGGACACACCTTCTCATTCAATGAGTTTCCTTTCTTTTCATGACTATTGACATAGATTCACACTGAAGGCATCAAAACTATGAATTAACACATGTGGAAATATGT
>JAVQKC010005717.1:0-14178 GCA_036025475.1 Philypnodon macrostomus
GTCTTGTATGTCTTTCATTTTCTAATAATTGCTCCTACAGTTGATTTCTTCACACCAAGCTGCTTCCCTATGGCAGATTCAGCTCTTTGGTCTTGGCCATAGTGGAGTTTGGAGTCTGATTGTTTGAGGTTGTGGACAGGTGTCTTTTATACTCATATCGAGTTCAAACAGGTGCCATTAATACATGTAACGAGTGGAGAACAGAGGAGCCTCTTAAAGAAGAAGTTACAGGTCTGTGAGAGCCAGAAATCTTGCTTGTTTGTAGGTGACCAAATACTTATTTTACTGAAGAATTTACCAATTCATTCATAAAAAAATCCTACAATATGATTTCTGGGATTCTCCCCCCCCCCCCCCACGTCTCTCATAGTTGAAGTACCTATGATGAAAATTACAGGCGTCTCTCATCTTTTTAAGTGGGAGAACTTGCACAATTGGAGGCTGACTAAATACTTTTTTGCCCCACTGTACATAATAAAGGATTTTTCTATAGCTGGCCTTTAACATAGAAACTCGGGTTGAATTTCCAAGTAGACTAATAACATGATAACAAACATTGTACACAGGTTAATTAATAATATCAGGCTGGTAGGTTGTTGTCCATTGCAACTTATTTTTTCATTTGTTTTCCTAAGATTTTTATTTCTTAATCGTTTTTTAAATAATCCCGAGATAATAATATATATTTTTTTAATCTTGGGAAAACAATAGTATTCTTGTTATAACCACTTAATTATCTCGGGATTTCGGGACTATTTAAAAATTATAATCTTAGGAAAACGTATAAAGAAAAATAAATTGCAATGTAAATCCCCTTAGGGCTTCCGTAGTTAATGGTCGTTTTTATTTCATAAGATTCCAGTTAGCTTTAGTAGATTCTAGTGGCCATGTAGGATTTCCATTGAGTTCTATAACAAAACATCCATGGGGAACTCGATACACTCCCTGTGGACATGTTATTACAACACAGACAATGTTGTTTTGAAATGCTATTTCATTGAGTATATTTTTTACTAAACAAATTGTATGCATGCAATTTCCATAACAACCTACAAGATGGACTCATTCACTTGCTTCTCAGTGCACGCAATTACGAGAGAATAGAAGCTAATTGTAGAAGACAACAGTGTGCATCAGTCGTTGCTGTGACTTGCTTTCACTCCGCCCCCTCAACACACTGCCACACTTCCCACAAACGAGGAGCACACACTAGGCAACAAATCCTAACTTTGGCTCTTCTCTTGGCTAATGCTTTTTTTGGATCACTGTTTTCCATATTATCCTAAAAGCAGCATTACACTCGGATCTACCTTAGCCGGAGGAAGATACGAAGGGAAATGTGTAGCCTCCAAGCAGCGGAGTGAAGTACCATGTGTTGAGGACAACCAGGCTGCGCGCAGAGAGGAGCGCTGAGCAGGGAAGCGAGGAAGAGGGCATGGTTGCAAAACTTAAACGAGTGGATTTGATTCTGAATATGTTTTAATGAAGGCAAATATCGGTGGATATCCAGCTGGTCTGGTAAGTGTTTCAAGTCACTGTTATCTTTGTGATTTACATCTAACTGTTTCCAACTCATTGCATTTGTACAAGGTTCGATCCATTAATTCGCTCGCTCGTTACTGAAGCCATACGCGCAATTACGCACGCCGTTCGCACATATTACAAGTTATCAAGTTGCACAAGTTCCACTTCGATTGGAGAAGCTGCTGCAGTCCGGGAGCAGGGAAGGGAAGGAAGGATAGGGAGACAGCGCCATCACTCGCACAGTGGGCTCACTCTAGCGGTGCACTGTGCGCCGTGAGTCTGGAGACCGTGGAGAGGCGAGGACGTGCGGCGTTTGGCTTGCAGAAAGAGAGAGACGAGCCAGGGAGCGTGGATAGGATCGAATGAATGTCCTCTACCAGTCAGTCTGTCTGTCTGTCTGCTGCCATGCCACACATGGAGCAAGCTCACTGATGATTTAGGAAGCAGACAAGACAGTGCATAGTTAAAGTTTGGTCAATCTGGAACATACATATGGGTCGAGTTTCTGTTTGAGTTGCTCATTCAAAAAGCCCAGAATTAGACATTTGGATATTTGGTGTATTCAGTCAATTTCTAGCAGCTACATGTAAAATGAATCGTGAGAGGTCAGGTCATAACAATGGGTGCCTTACTATAATTAAAAACCCTTTACAGAAACATACTCTACAACTGGATGTATTATACAAAACATGCCACCTGTCACCTACATTATTATAGATTATGACTTAACCTAAACAACAACCATGTGGATCTGTGAGTTGCTAGGGCATGGGACAAGGCATTATGTCATATTCACAAATAGGCGTATATTCAAATTGTCAATCAAACTTGATTTTTGGAATTCATTGCCAACAATGTCACTTAACACACAAGTCATGCTAACGCCAAGCTGTGCCCACTTTCCCCTACGGGTCAATAAAGTAGCCTTGGTAGCCTAAAGGGAGAGGTCTGACTGTAAAAATAGGTCTATATTTGGATACTCCTCAGTGGCCTAAGGGAACAGTTTGACCTTTTACAAAGTTATTCCATATAATTAATGTAACTTTGTGAAAAGTATTTGAATACTGAAGTCAAAGGGTTGCAGAACATGTATGCTGCATTTTCTTATACGTATATTAAACCTATATTTTATTTTGGTAACTTTATGGTGAAAAATGTTGATATTTTATTTTTGTTTGCCGATCGCAAAAGTAGCCTAAAGTATTTTTTGTATCCCTTAATACATTACTTAAAAAAAAACCCAAAAGACAATCGTAGACAAAATGAAAATAGCCAGCTCCGGAAACACTGTATCCTATCGCGCGCGTAAAAACTAGATCCATCTGTGTGCGCGGAGGGATACGGAATTGAGTGAGAGAGTGTGGGAGAGAAAGGAAAGCGGTGTGAGAGAACGAGAGCTGCTGCTGGCGGTCGATGGAGTAACGGAGAGAGGACAGGACTCGTCCCCGTACTACCATGCCGAGATTTGGACTACTTCAACTCCATGCAAAGCCCCCAAACCTATGAATAAGCAAACGGAAGAGGTACGTTACGCGTTTCTGTGAATTCGGCGCGTTTTGGTTATCGGGCGATTACACACGGACATCTGGGAAAAAGTTGAGATAGGTCGGTTACCACTGAGAACTGCGGGGCTCGGGGAAGACCAGTCGCTGCTTGCCTTGCCGCTTCATTGCCGCTCTGAAGAAGTTCAGCGGCAATAAGAAGATTGTTCATTAAGACGAATGGGGATATTTTTTGACGTTTTATTTTACGTCTTTGTTTATAACTGGTGTTTGAACAAATCTGTGCAGTCTTTCCATGGTGGAGTGAATGGGGGATGGGGTAAGCTAAGAAAAAGCGCTTTAAAAGTAATTTCTTGGAACATTTTTTCCACTGTATCGTTACCAAAAGTTATGTACGCGTCGAATGTGCGTAAATGTATTCAATGTGCGTTTTTTTTGCCATTTGAACGCTTGAAAATACCTACACGTTTAGTATGGTTGTACAAGTTGGTACAATGGTGACTCGCGAGCAGATGGCTCTTTTGTACCTGCGGGCTATAGTTTCTAGACTCAAGGTGAACCGCGCTGTGGTCATTTATTAACCGGGCATAAAGTAGAAATAACTAACATGTAGTCCGCTCGGCTCATTTTGACACGCCAAAAGTAAATATTGTAGCGTTATAAAACAGACACAGTTTTGTTTTACCTTTGCACGGAGCGGACACCCACGCGCAATATCCCAGACGCTGTAAAACGCTTGTAAACGATTGGATGTGCAATTTCAAACTAGTTCCACAGTCATTCAGCGTTCAGACATGAGTAGTGATTTACTCAAGGGAAACTTCATTAATGACAAGAAATAATCTAAACATGCATTAACTAAGTGTTGTGTTAACCCTGCATGTGAACCTCATTTCGTTAACAAGAAAATTAAACAGTGTTCCCATCACATCGCATAGCTAATTTGGATGAATGGCTTTTCACAGTGTTTGACGTATGGTTACAATATGCAGACCTCATAGAAGTGCAGCTCCAATGCGGTCACCTGACTTGTCACTGTGCTGCATCCTAAATCCACACGGAACCCATTTAGCCATTTATCAACCTGAGCATCCTGACACGACATTTAGAGGCTTTGGTAAAGCGCACAGCCGCACAATAAAGGGGGGGAATGGGCTCGTATCTGAGCCATGTTGCCATTTTGCATCCCCACAAATTGAATAAGGGACATGTTATCTGGCTTGGTAATGTCACCGCCTGGCTTTTATGTGCCTATTAGAAAAGCAGGAAAACAGGGATGATAGTATAAGGTATATGCAACTGGAAATAATTATATTTACAATATTTAAAAGGACAATATATAAATATATATATATATATAAATATATATATATATATATATAGTACTGTGCAAATGTTAGGGCGAGTGTTGCAGTGAAGTACCAAAGCGTGTGTATGTTTGGGTCTGCCACTAATTTTGACTTTATACCTGGATCAACCGGCCTAAATCATTTGCACGGAACCGCACATTCTTGTGGTTGTCACTTGCTCAGTTGCCCTCACCACCTGTTGTGACAAAAATGTGCATAGATTTTTTAAATTTTATTTAGAATGTACTGTAATTGCAATTAGTCTGGTATGCCTTTGTAATTACTCATGACTAACTGTCCTCTTGTTTGCTTCCAGGTGGTTGTGTGAAGACTGCGGTACGATAATGGGGAAGGACTTGGTGCGGCTGCTCTTTCTGCTCCTGCTGCTCGTCTGTGGTTGCTCTGGGAGCCAGCGGACAGCGCGGGCCGCCTCCATGCAATTCACCCACTCTGTTTACAACGCCACCATATATGAGAACTCTGCTGCTAAGACTTACTTAGAGAGCCACAACAAAATGGGTATCTACATCACAGACCCTTCCTGGGAGATACGGTACAAAATTATCGCTGGGGACAATGAGAACTTATTCAAAGCTGAGGACTACCTGTTGGGAGATTTCAGTTTTTTGCGGATAAGGACCAAAGGAGGTAGCACTGCTATTCTGAATCGGGAGGTGAAAGACCACTATATGCTGACGGTCAAGGCATCTGAGAGGAATACTAACATAGAGTCTCGCACAATAGTCAAGGTACAAGTTCTGGACACAAATGATTTGAGACCTCTGTTCTCCCCAACATCCTACAGCATCTCTTTACCAGAAAACACAGCTATACGCACAAGTGTGGCTAAGGTCACCGCTACAGACGCAGACATCGGTACAAACGGCGAGTACTATTACAGTTTCAGAGAGTGGACTGATATGTTCTCTGTTCACCCCACGAGCGGTGTGGTGACGCTGACGGGCAAACTGGACTACTCGGAGACTAAACTGTACGAACTGGAGATTCTAGCGGTGGACAGAGGGATGAAATTATATGGCAGCAGTGGTTTTAGTTCCATGGCCAAACTTACAGTGAGAGTGGAACAGGCCAATGAGCACGCGCCTGTGATCACTGCGGTGACTTTGGCCCCCTCGGATGCAGACAACGACCCAACATACGCCATAGTGACAGTGGAGGATAATGACCAGGGACCAAATGGAGAGATTGCATCACTGAGCATCGTGGCTGGCGACCCCCTGCAGCAGTTCAAGGCTGTTAGAACCAGCCCTGGGAGCAAGGAGTATAAAATCAAAGCGGTCAAAGATGTAGATTGGGATAGCCAGCCTTATGGATACAACCTGACTTTACAGGCCAAGGACAAAGGAAACCCTCCTCAATTCTCCTCTGCTAAATTAGTGCATGTCACAACCGCACAGTTTAAATTTAGCCCCCCTGTATTTGAACAGACCATTTACAGAGTCAATCTGAGTGAATTTGCCCCCCTTCACACACCTGTCGCTATGGTAACAGCCATGCCCAAGTATCTCCATCTTAAATATGCGTTCAAACATAAATCTGACAAGAACAGATTTACCATCAACCCCGATACGGGTTTAATCAGCGTGGCAGGACCAATCAATGCCGATTCAACTCCTCAGTTTGAGCTGGACGTGATCACCAGCGACAAAAAGGCAGCCACAAAAGTCATTGTTGACGTGATTGATGTGAACAACAATGCACCCGAGTTTCAGCAGACGTCCTACAAGGCCATCGTTGATGAGAACGTGGCAGCAGGGACCAGCGTGCTGACGGTCAAAGCCACTGACCTCGACAAAGGCGAGAACGGCTATGTGACCTACAGCATCACTAATCTGAGCCCCCAGCCATTTGTCATAGACTACTTCTCCGGTGTCATCAGTACCTCCGAGGTTCTAGATTATGAATTGATGCCAAGGATTTACTACCTGAAAGTCAGATCGTCAGACTGGGGATCCCCTTTCCGGAGAGAGGTGGAGGCATCCGTCATCATCACTCTCAACAACCTCAACGACAATAAGCCCTTGTTTGAAAATGTCGACTGTGAAGTTACCGTGCCCAGGGACCATGGCGTGGGGGAGCAGATCACCACTGTTTCTGCAATAGACGCTGATGAATTGCAGCTTGTACGGTACTATATTAAAGCAGGGAATGACCTGGATCTGTTTGAACTTAACCCAAACTCTGGTGTACTCTCATTGAAGAACCCGCTGAGTGAGGGAGAGGCAGCTAAAGTGTCCTTTCATAGTTTACAAATCATAGCCAGTGACGGAGAACATGAGACACAACCAATGTTCATGAATATAACTGTCATCACGGCACGCAAGCCAGTCCAGTTAAAATGTGTTGAAACTGGCGTTGCTACTATGCTGGCAGAGAAGCTCCTTCAAGGCAGCAAAGTGCACACACAAACCGAGCCAGATGACTTTGTGGACATACACTCAATCAATCGGTATACACCGCAATTTGGAGATTCCTTTCCCAGTGCAATAGAGATCACAGAAGACCTCCCTGTAGGTGCACGGATTGTACATTTGAGCGCTACAGACTCAGATAGCGGCTTCAATGGGAAACTTGTGTATGTTATTTCAGGAGGAGACACAGAAAGCAAGTTTATAGTTGAAATGGAAACTGGTTGGCTGCTGGTTTATTCCCCTCTTGACAGAGAAACCACTGACCATTACACACTCAATATTACTGTTTACGATCTGGGCATACCGCAGAAATCATCATCCCGACTCTTGGATGTCAAAATCCTAGATACTAACGATAACAGCCCACAGTTTTTGCAAAATTCATATTCGGTGGAAATTAGCGAGAGCACACCTGTTGGGACGCAGATTATACAGGTGGACTCTACGGACAAGGATAAAGGACCTAACGGAGCTGTGAAATACTCAATTTTGGGAGGTACGGATCATTTTGAGATTGACAAAGATACTGGTGTAGTTACCGTAACAAAGCCGCTGGATCGCGAACTGCAGCCAGTTTACACGTTGAAAATCGCAGCACATGATCAGGCAGTGTACGAACCTCAATTAGTTTCTACTGTTCCACTTAAGATCACGTTAGAAGATGTGAATGATAACCCGCCAAAGTTTATCCCTCCTAATTACCGCGTCAAAGTTAGGGAAGACCTTCCCATAGGTACTGTGATCATGTGGCTGGAAGCCCATGATCCTGATGTTGGCCCTTCTAGCCAAATACGCTACAGCCTTATCGATAATGGAGATGGAAATTTCGAGGTGGACAAACTTAATGGTGCTGTACGGATTGTGCAAAGCCTTGATTACGAAACGAAACAGGTCTACAATCTGACGGCAAAAGCTAAGGACAAAGGAAAGCCGATGTCCCTGTCTTCAACCTGTTTTATGGAGATTGACGTTGTGGATGTAAATGAGAACTTGTACAGGCCTTACTTCCGATCTTTTGTGGAAAGAGGATATATAAAAGAGGACGCAATCGTGGGGACATCCGTTATGACCGTGAAGGCTGAAGACGAGGACTCTGGAAGGGACGGAGAGATTCGATATTCCATTCGGGACGGATCTGGCTTGGGGATATTCACCATAGATGAGGAAACAGGTGAGTCAATTTTCTTCTCATTACAGAGCTGTGTGAATATTGTGTTTCTCTTTTGAAAGAATTAGCATAAATAGTTTTGTGCAGCCAGGATAATTCATATTTGTCACTGTATGGGACAATGAGGTAAGACGATGCTCCAGGAGACTGCTGGGATTCCCGATTCCAGTAATTTTTCTTGTGCCGCAGAACTGACAGTAGGAACAGATGGAGCAGCTGTCTCTTAGACCTTTGTAGACATTCCTAAGCAGTTGCTGTGGAAATAGGACACTCAGTGATTTCACCTCCTACTGCCCTAGCCTTAGTCTAGAATATTTAAGAATGACTCAATTTAGGACGTTCAAATAAAAAAAAAGTTTTAACTTTAACTAGCTGGGTTTGCTTGTGTTTTCTTATTTTATTGCAGAAAATATGTTAATACTTATTCAGCTGCCCGAATGATTTTAACAGCTGACTCAAATTAACTCCTAATAGGCCGTCTGGAATTCCAGAAGTTCCAGCCCAAACCTAGCAATAACCTGATTTAGTTGCTTTGGTCCTGGCTCACTCCCTTTTCTTTTTAAACTTGGTAATCACATTCCTGGCCAGCTTAATGTGAATTTTTTTCCAGTTAGGAATTACATTTCCCTGTGCTGTATGCATATTTAATGTCTAAATGAGCCAGTGAAATGAATGCATAATGCAGTGATATCTCTTGGCACATGTAACCTCAGAGGTTCAGATCTACATATAAAAATGAAAATGTGATTTATTATTAGGGAGCTGCTGACTTTTACCCTTGTGGAAGTGCTCTGTATCATTAGCTGGATGTGTTTTTGAGAATGAGATATATGTGAATTATTCAGTGTTAAAAGGAAGGCCCCTCTCTAATCCTTTTGGGCCTCTAGACAATTAAAAGGTGCAGATGGCCTCTACAGCACTTGTTGCACTTACATCTATATTTCAAAGTAGTTTTTTTATAGATAAAAGAAATCTGAACGGAAAAGCAAAAAGTTGGTCACAATAAAATTGGGTCCATCATTGCCACCAGTTGAGATCCAATACTTATTATAACGGTAACATGGTATGAAACTGTACATTTTCCATACCATCTCTTTCATCTGACCGGAGATAGGATACCTCAGCAAACAGAGTGTGTGCTGTGTTCAAACAATGGCTGAGCAGGTGAAAGGTAGCAGCAGGTGAGCTGTATTTGAGTCTGCAGAAGCCATATGGATGTTTGCTAGCTCAGTAGTTTGCCTGGTGGCAGAAGGTTTGCCAACATGACACTTCAATTACTTCTCCTTAGGGTTCTAGACTAATGCTATGGCAAGCAGCTTCAACCAATTTAAAAATTGGGCATATCAAAGTAGTTTGTAATATAATTGATAAAGTTTGAAAAACGTTATCTGCTTTAAAATTTCAAACTGAAAATTATATAATGTTTACCTTTAGAACAGGTTACATTACACCGCTTCAGGTCCATAGTTGCTGGTCTAAGCAACAGCCACCATAAAATCAGCTGGCTTAAGTAAAAAAATTAAAATAAAATCAATGAATAGATTGCTTTTTCTGGATCAAAGCATGGTGATCCCCAAAAGACACAAGTGAACTGTCTGAACACATTATAAGAGAAGGGTTTATATGGCATAGACTACATTCAGACACAAAGTATCCTAGCAAACCACAACAAGAGCAAAAATATCATGAAGATAGCAATATAAGTTCACTTATGTTTTATAGGGCTTATTTAAAAGTAGGGGTGGGACAAAACATCAATATCTAATAAGATTCTTTTTTTAGATACTGTATCGATACTGCCGGCTGCTGTATCAATATACCAAAATGTATGATATTTTGGATATTTTACAGAAAAATCTGACATTTTCTTTCGACTTATTTGTGAGATAAATATTTGTGAATAAAGTATTCACCCTTGTAATTATTAAATTAACTGTATTTCATTAAAAAAAAAATAATAATTGGAATACAGTTTAAATACTGTACTATTAATTCCTTTCAAAACTGTGATATATATCATAGGTTATTATGTGCAATATATTGAGTATCACAGTATCACCATATTGAGATATTATCAGTATTGCGTATCATATCGAACCGTAAGTTACCCTGAGGTTCCCAGCCCTAATTAAAAGCACTGACATTTATACTGTTAGGTATTCATTCACATTTCATTTTATGACTATAGATTTTTTGCACTGTGACTCACTACAACCTAAGCCAGTTTAAACCGAGACAATCAGCATTAGATGTAGCTCCGTGATGGATCTTTCCCTAAGCGGTGTGTCAGCAGGCTTGTATTTGCATGCTATTGATGGAGAAACATGCAGGTCAGTGGCTTGGAAACATGTCTAGCATCAAAAGTCGGCCTGGGATATAAATTCCAGAGAGCCGGGTCTGATCTTGTGCTTTTAATCCCAGAGGCCTATATTAAGCGATTATCAGGAGGTGCAATGATAGGATTGTCCTGGGCTGGGTACTGTTATTATGGATTACATCTGGGGTCAGTAGACAACTAAGTACAGCCAAGGTGGTAATGCCACTCCTAGGCTTTCACGAGATGAAGGGTGCGGTGAGTCTCTAACTTTACCGAATATGATGCTTAGGGAAGAATATAAGTACTGGGGGGCGTTCGCATTGCTATATAGCTGCAGCTGCATGTTGTGAACCCCAACCAGAGGGTTTTAAAAGCGTCAAAATTAGAAAACAAATGAGAAATTGTGGTGGACGGAACAGGGCCAGCAGCCACAGACCTTCAAGTATGGATTGTGTTGTTCCAGAGTGGGAAGACAGCTTTTTTCCCATTTTACTCGACAGTTTAAGCCTAAGCCCCGGCAATAGTGCTTTGTAACAGAAAATACAAGCCAGTTCAAACCGTGCTGTTTTGTTGTCTCGCTTGTCACACTGTGAATCCCAATTCTCCCAGCTATTCTTTTTTTTAGTGGGGATCTTAAAAACAAAAAGACAACATTACAACTCTGAGGGCAATGCATTGTGGTTTGGATAACGTTGTATTGTGGCATTGTAAATGTATGAAGACAAGGAGCAGCTGTATTGGAGGGGGAGTCGTTAACAAAAATATAAAAAGCGCTTCCTACTTTGACTGGCGTGTTCACTGTCTACATAAAACTGATTGGTACATCAGTCTGCCATACAGTTATACAAAAAATGTCTGTAGATTTGAAGTGGCTTTTGATTGCATCTGGACCAACAAAAACAGGATAATTGGATGAATATTTGATTGTAATGGTTGTGGCTAGTATAACTGACTGAAGGGAGAGGAGTTCAGACCTTCTTTATGGAGAGAATTTAGGCATGTAAGGTTTAATTTAATTTAAATTAAGGCTATGTATTTCACTGGTTACATTTCACAGTACATTTTCCAAATTGTGTTGTTGGTACCATCTCCATATGCTCTGCGCTGAACATCAAAGGCTGAAGGATTTTTCTATCTTCTAGTGAATAGTGAGGAATTAGCATGCCTTGCCAGGCCATGCTAGATGATTGGTTTGTTTGAGAGACGATTCAATTTAAAAGTAGTGTTGTGTATAACTGCTTATTAAACACCATCTCATTTACGTCAGATTCAAGTCTCTGAAATGCAGGCCACGTCTTGTCGTTCTGACATGGTTCATTTTCCATGAGTCTGTTGTGGGAGTCCATGGCAACTATTTGCCCAGACATTCTCCTTGTTATTAAAAGCTCTGTGGTCGCTGGCTCTGTGCCATTGTAATTTAAACATTCTCTTCTTATCTGGACTTTTCCAAGGCCAGTATAGACTGAACCCACCCTTGCTATGTTGCTATATTGTGACAGATACCCAAAAAGAAAACTACATTTCAAGGCTAAATCTGAATTCAGTATGAGAGGGTTATGAGAGTGGATGTTTGAGAGAAGTTTGTCATGTTTTTCAGTCAAATGGATGGTCATTATTTAGTTTGAGTCATCTCTTGTAGAGCAGACTTTAGTGTCTGGGTGGGTTTTCAACATGTTTGGCCATTGTGGTTTGTGTTTAGTCTATTTGCACTGGCAAAGAAGTACATGCTCTACCATTGTATTATTATTATTATATTTTCAAATCCATTTAGTAGGCATAGTGAGCCTTGAGGTTTTTACTGTTAATATTTTTAGTCTGTATGCAGTTTAAGCATTGGGGAGACTGACAAGTATTTTATTTGTCTAACCTAGTTTGCTTTACTGGGAAATTGTTAATTTCTTCACAAAACATTCAACAAGCCTGACCATTGTGTTTGATCAAATAATAGTAATGTGTTTTACAAGCCATGAGCCAGTCTTTTCTTTTTGTACTTGGCATGTACCTGGCACACCTTAAATTAGACTGACTTGATAAAACAAAGGTAGGTGTCTGTGCCTGAGTAACTGTCTCCATCACTTCCTTTGTCCGGAGTGACTCAGGGATAGTGTTCAAACCTGAAATCTAAGTCTTAATTGGCCCCTACACTCACGTGGTAGACTGCACTTGGAGCTGGAGCCCAAAGATAATATGCCAATGTCAAAGGGAATGAAGAAAGAGGCGGCTTTACTGAAGGCATTTTTAAGCAGTTTTACGTAGGCAATCTTCTTTAAGGTTGCAGGATGTATCCGCCTTCTAAAGGATTTAGGATTAAGGGTTTCAGACTAATGTTCTGAGCTTTGGTTTTTGTACAAGAAAGTGACGGTCCTTAAGAATTGTCATTAAAGAGGTCCCTGCAAATTTGTTGAATTATTCAGTAGGAGGAAGATGTGATGGGGAAGGCAAGTTGCAGAGGCACATCAGGGAAATATATTCATTAGTCATCTGTATGGAGAATGAAGTGTGTATAAGCCAGAATGTGCTGGTATGTATACTGCCTTTCCTTACTTGGAAGAAAGGCATACATTGCTTCCTCTGCAGCGTCTTTTCAGCTGAAGCACAACTTGCTTTGAACTGCTTGAAGTGGTATTACCCAGCATGCAAGGTGACTAGACTAGACTGTGTTGGTTCTAGATTAGACACGGATGCTGATGTTATAATATATGCAATGCCCTTTCTTTTTGCTAATATATGCACTGCTCTTATACTTGAAACGGCTTGCGGCATGTACTGTGAAAGCATCATTGTGAAGGCTAATGAAAGCGTTTGATGCATAATGACAAAAAGTCTTTTTAGTGCTTTACATTTACACAGTTCATTCAATGGTGCACCTCCTTTTGAGGTAAACAAGTTCTTTGCTATAAAAAGACGTGCGACAGTCTCCAGTAATGTATGGTCAATTGCTGTCAAGCATATTTGGCTTAAGTTAAGAATTGTCTCCTTGTTGCCTATTCTCTGCCCACTGCTTACATGTGAAGAGATAAAAGACATGATTCCACATAGTCTTAGCTTGAGTGCTGTTACTGTGGTGATGGGACCAGGAATTTGCAGCGGGACAGAGTTGATTGTTGGTTGCTAAATGAAAAGCACACTTTCTCTAGTTAAAAGTATGTTGTTCTTTCAGTCCATTAAATCTTTTTAAGGAAACAGTGTGGCAGTCCTATGCAGGAGACTTGCTCCATCGTGTGTTAGTCCTTGTCACAGCAATACTGGTATATTTAGAGTGTGCACGTAAAGCATTGTAGACTTTCCAAGGCTTAGTCACTGTAGTTCTTTCTGCGAGTCCGTTAATGCGCTACACAGGCTACTTGACATTGTTGAAGCACCGGATAATAGTGCTTATCTTTGGCATGCCTGAAGAGCACTTCTGAACATTTGAGAAAGAACTGTCAGTCAGTACAAAAGGAGGTACAGTGATCAAGAAAAGAGTTTTGGAACCTTGCGAAATTCAGCGAGCAACAAGTTACCATATTTGGTTTAAGGTTGTAGTCTGAGAAATGTGAAGCACAATAAATGCAGAGCAGTTGAAAACATAGCATTTTTAACATTAGTTTAGTATTAATATGTTTGCAAGACCTTATACTGTTTTTTGCTAGTTAGCCATGCTTACTCTTAAGCTGTTTATATGGCAATAACAGTTGCCAAGTCCGCTTGTTATAAGCGACTTTGGGCATGAAAAAAGTCCCTTAAAAATTGGTAGTTGCGGGTTGCAGTTTTAGGGTGTATTTTATCTATCTATCTATCTATCTATCTATCTATCTATCTATCTATCTATCTATCTATCTATCTATCTATCTATCTATCTATCTATCTATCTATCTATCTATCTCTATATATATAGATATATATA
>JAVQKC010005726.1:0-10279 GCA_036025475.1 Philypnodon macrostomus
AAGTCTGCTGGATTGGCAGATGAAAGCTTTTCAACAATCAAAACCTTGTCCAGATGCCCTTTTTCAACTTTCAGAATGACCTCTACCTGGATGAATGACAACCTTCACCGTCGTCTGAATGTCCAAAAGTGAAGCCTAACTCATAACTCCCGTTTATAATTGTGCATCCTGATTTCCTATTCATTCATGAATGATATGATTGCTAAAAGAACCAGCCAGGCATTAGACCTTAAAGAATTGGTTTCAACAGACTCAAATTAGTTTGAGAGCTAATGAGCTAAAGTCTTCCATAGTAAGCCAGAGTACTCACACAGTGCTTGAGGATGTTCCCGTACTGAGCGAACTGCAGCAGGATGTATGAGGCCGAGGCCGGGGGAAACCTGTGGACACACACAGTCTTCATCATTCACCATTTAACCTCTTTCTAGTACCATGGAAAACTAACAATGGTGAGAGAAGTGCATCTTTGTGCTGCATGTGTGAAGAGGGTACATACCCAAATACAGTGACCCAGGTCTGGTCCAGCTGGTCCTCGGAGCTCAGTGCCTCACCCTGGCTGTAGAAGGGGTCTACCTGAGCAGGAGACATGCACAGCTGCTGCATGCCTGTAACACAAAAACTATCAGACAACACATACATGTATACATTTACAAAAGGACACAGGTCAAGCACATGTATGTGAGAGTAGGGCTGCACAGCAAAAACAATATCCGTATTGCATAAATCGAATATATATTGCAATAATGCCATGGTTAAATTTGACATAGATTTACACTGTCAAAAATCTGAGTTTTCCTATTAGAGAACGATGTGAAGTGATTAAATAAATTAATAGAAATGTTGAATTTAATTTATTCCTACTTTGGCCTGGTCGTATTAACAGTTTATTCTTTTTAGTTTTAATTTTTAAATCAATTTTTACCATAAATAAGGGAATTATTTCTGCTCAGTTAAACTTGCACCAAAATATAGATATGGTTACTGAATAGCAAAAGTTTTTTTAGATGTAGTGCAGCCCTATGTAGTATACAGTATACAGAATGTACTGTATGGTACCTGCTCCTGGAGTGGTGGCCTGCCGAGCTGACATAGGAGACTGCATCAAGGGGAAAGACTGTGAAAAGAAAGTTACTCTCAGTATTTTGTATACAGAGAATTGTGTATACTGTTACAGATCACAAAATAATGTTTGGAGCAACTTTACAAACTTTGAGGTCATTGGCATACAAAACTGGATTTGGTCTCTCTGGGTCCCTGTAGGTCTAACTTAAGCAGATTTACCGGGAGTAGAATATTATAGTTTCTTGATTAAAATAAAGTATCCTCTTGTTTAGTGCAGGTTTCTGCCTGCTCCTTACACCCCTCTGAGATTTTGTTTGTGTTTGACCCTTTTTGTTTGCTGTGCCCCGGCCCAGTTGGGACCAATGGAAACAGCAGTGTTGCTATAAGCTGCTCTGTTGAATGTGGTTGTGTTGTGAGATGCATAAAGACACTGATAAATTACCTGTCTGTGTGCAGCCATAGGGGTCGAGGCGTTCACCAACTCAGCGTGGATACTCCTCACCGGAGGGGCCCCACTCTTGTCTTTGGGAGTGGGGACGACGGGCTGAGGGGCCGAGCTACCTGCTGCTGAGGTGGGTAACACTGAAGGAGGAAGAGAAAAGCATCAAAGGCCAGGCAAAAGAACTTAACATGATAAGAGTATAGAATAATGTGTCTTAGGTCAAGGGTGAAATAAGTAAATACAGGCTGGTGGCACTAAGTAGTTTTTTTAAAATTCAAACCAAAGCATAAATTTGAGCTACAATGAAACTGAATCATAATGGACAAAATGTGGGACATAAAGTGTGTTTAGGTTTTGAAATAGTATTAAAATCACAAATAAATATGGTTATTCAGCATGTCTAACTGGCCACTTATGACATTGGATCAATTTCTGTGACAGTCAGGCACAAATTGAGGATTAGCAATTGTTAGTCCTGATTGTCCCTTTCCGCAGTCAGTGCCTGTTTATACCCTGACATTAACTATGCTCTTAAGAACGTGGAATCTATGTAATAATCAGCTTCTGTTTGTGCTGGCATGAGTCAAAATGTGGGACACAACCTCAATTTATGGAACAATGGACTTGAGCTGAAATTGCAGTGCCATCCAACACAAAGTGGGACATTTTGTCACTCATGCTGCACTTTAGTTTCTTTCATGCAGGGACACTCAACACACATGCCTGCTAAAATTGCCTCACTATGCAGCGGAGCGCTGGCGGTTCTAGCCTGCGAATGATACTGGTCGGTAGAAGTGTGGCTGTGAGCTACCTTGTGTAGCCTCCATAAGTGGCGTGGCGAGACTGAAAGGTCGAGGCTGGGGGCTGGAGGGAGCAGGCAAGTCACCCATCAGGAAACCCGGCAGGAACTGTGCTCCAGACGGAGGCTTTGGTGACGTGGGAGAGCCCAGTGTCATCGGCTCACTGCCCACTGGAACACATAAAAATCATGACGACGTCGTCGTAGTAGTACTAGTAGTACTAGTAGTAGTAGTATCTAAATACTGCTTATTTAAAGGAAATATAACCATAGCTAAACTTTTGACAACATACATGTTTACACTTTTTACTAATAGTAATGGTGTTGGGGCAGACTCATAGGGTGTGGCAGCCATACTGTGCCTCTTCAAACACCCACATGTGTAATTTCCTAAATTCTATTAAATTACTTAAATAGTAATACATTTATTTTAAAACACCCAGGTATATACACTACACCACTGATGCTCATGAGGTGAAAAGAACAACTGGCATTATTCAGTGGCCATCCACTGATCTTTAGATCAGTAAAAAGGATCATGGTGGTCTATAAACTGAATTTCTAGTATTTAGGGGAAAAGCCTGAGAAGTACTCTTACTCAAAATTGGACCCTCACAGAGCACCAATGTCATATCAGATCAACCTCTTTAGCTCGTCATTCAGTCCTTTTAAAAAAAACTGTGCTCAAACACTGAAAAACAGTCTGTGGTCCAGTACTGTTACCATGTACTACACGAGAAACATGTACACAACAACATAATTAATAGCAGAAGCGTTTAGATACACAGTTCCAATCGTTCACAGTCATATTTACTAGAGTTAGCACAGATTGAAGCCCTTTCCTGCTTATTTAGCCTCACATTGGGACATTTTATAGGTTTATTGAGGCACAGACAATATTTATCGACAAAGGGAAAACATTATCACGTAGCGGCTAGTTCGCTTTAGTCACACTTACAGAAAATACAAACATAAAGCAATTCTTATTCAGATAGTTATGAATAATTTGACTTGCCTGCTAGCTCCATGGCCGCGAGTTTCAAAAGCCGGAAGTGACGTGGAACAGCTGGCTCATGGAGTTATTCTAGTACAAATTTGTATACCGGCCAAATGAGTGAAAGTAGTCTATTTTACTATAACATGGTCTGGAAGCCTTAGCTAGACCCTGAACAGTAGAAAAATGTGCTGCGCAGATGTTTTTAAATATGTAAATACAATTACGTCCGTATTTATACTGACTTTTACTCTACTTGCATTCCTATATGTTGCTGTTAGAGAAAAAATACTTTAAATAATCAGAAATTTAGGAATAAAATGACAAAAGCGCTGGAATGTTTACAGCTGCGCACATACACCTACACAAGGCGCATGCGTGTACAAGCGGAAGTTATAGCAAAAACTCAAAAACTTTAGATATTTACCTTAATTCAAGCAATTGGCCAGTGAGTTATATTCCAGATAATGCAAAATGTTAATGTTGGTTTGAGCGCGAGACCGTCAGGAATATTTACATTTATTTTTGCGATTTTATTCTGGCAGCATTAGTCTTACCGGAAACGTAAGGTGTGTACATTTTTCAGCTTTGATGCCGGTACAAACAGGACCTGAACAGGATCTCATCCAGATTGCTCAAACTCTGGATTCCTCTAAGGTAACTCATGGTCTTTAATTCATAATCTTCCGGTCTATTGTCCTAAAATGAACCAGCATTTCAGAGGATTGTGGCGTTCAATGCAGTACAGTTGACAATCTATTCTTAGGCGCATGTTCCAACTTAGCTGCTGTCTTTAGCGTCTTTTAGCTGGTGTAGGTGTCAACGTTATGGCCTCACAATCTCAGAGGTATTTCAAGAATATTTGTCGTGGTAGCTTTGCTTTCTGGGGATGACGTGGCTCTTGTGATAATTCTGTGCATTTTTGGGGCGAATCTTGTGTCTGTGCGCCATGTCTTCTTACTTAATTCATTCATTACACCAGTCAGAAAAAGGTGGACCACAGTGAGCCACAGATTGAAAAGAGACTATACCACTGATTGATGTGACAAAGTACTTGTCTACATTAAGCCCACATGTTTGAAATGTGTGGATCTTGAAACAAAATAACCTAGGAGGCCAAATACTAAACCAAGAATAAAATACACCATATACCAAGGCTCAAGTAGGACTAAGGATAGTAATTCTGAACTGGTATGATTGTGGGACACACCATTTCTTATCATTTTTATTGTAGCCCACAGAACTGATTGATCTGTCTCATTGGTCTTAAAAAAACTAGAAATTGCAACCCTAATGAGCAACATTTTTGATCAGTTAGCCAGTTTTACCAGCAATGCTTTGGAGAATTTAAGATTTTTGATCAAGGTTATCATACTGCCATACTTTTTACCTTGAAAGAAACTGAGACAAAACATCTACCACCAACAAATGCTGTTATTAGTGATTACTATTATCTCTTTACTAGGAATGCTTAAAACGTGTTATTACAAAATGCTTATAACTTGAAACCTGATTTGAGTGCTGCATTGTCAGCTAATAAGAGTCAGTCAGTTAATTTAAAACCAGACATGTAACAGTAAATACAGTATATGTGTTGTTGTCCCATGCCTACACTTATGGTGAATGCCAAAACTCTCCACAGATGGCAATGGTCACACAGTTTATAAAGAGCCACTTGCATTGTGCTTTGTTAAGTCATTTGTCTGTATTGCTCCTCTGTTGCAGCTGCTGTGGTGCACTCTGGGAGATGGAGTCCCGGTCCGTCACTCCTCACAGCCTTATGAAGCTGCTCACACTGGTGCTGCTGATGGTGGTGCTAGTCTGGGCAGAAGGGAAAGACTACTACAAGCTCCTGGGTGTGAACAGAGAGGCTACCACTAGAGAGATCCGCCGGGCCTTCAAACAGTTGGCCCTTACCATGCACCCAGACAAAAACCCAGTCAGTATATACTCTTCTAACTAAGGCTGCACAATATACCAAGCAAGCTATGACTAAATCCTGAACTTGATCACGATTTATCCCAGTAACTATGGGCCTTAGGCAAATGGTTGCAGGACAGACAACCATTCTCTCCCACATTTATTCTCTCTGGGACAAAGATTGACAAATTCTTCTAATATTCATGTCTCTGGATGGAGGGAGGATGCAGTAAGACTCCCACCCAGAGACATTGAAGTTGAAGGTAGAAAGGAATACGGCTCTGCCACCGTGCCCCCTGGTTTAGTCCTAAATCTAAATTTAACTGTATATTGGCAAAGCTATAGTGGCCATAATCGCTCACATAGATGTATCTCCTCATATTACTGTGAATTCTTCCTGTATTTTAGCTTCCCCCACTGTCCTTGCATTAAAACCTGCCCCTAGTGGTTTAACGGAAGTGTCCTGATGGGTAGCAAGGCCATCAAAATTAGATATGATGTTAATATGTTAAACGTATGTTCCGGAGCAGGACCACGCCTCATCTACCTCCGCAACACACCGTCACCTCACGTTAACCACACCTCAGCCACACCTCCAATTTACCCACAAGCCACTGTTCGTCTCCGTTCTCTCAGCCCACCCTCCCTACCCTTGCTGTCTCACGTTTCGTCTTCCAGCCTTCAGACGCCCACATTAGTCGAGAAGGGGGGGGGGGTCCCTATGTCAGCTGGGCTATTTACCAGAGACGGAACCCCCATACTGAGTCTTATCTAACCCAGCTCATCATCGCCTGCATCCTCCGGCACAAGAACCAACGTCATACCACAGTTCTCATCCAGACATCACTTCAATAAACTCTCTAACGCCCATTGTTGAAAAGTGAGAGCTCAAGGAAATAGAATGCAAAACTGATGCAGACCGCAGTTGAAAGTACCAATATTCTTTGTAAAATGTTCTTTTTGGGGATCAAACGAACACCCATGAAAAGAAAATGACAATACAATGAGTTCAACTTATAACCTTTGAGCTCCGTAAGACAATTTGACTGTTATTTAAACTAGCATTTGTTGACATGCATCTCTGAAGTAAGCACAAATCACACCTTTATAAAGTTCTCCCAGGGGAAAGCTGAGATATCAGGTTATGCTACAAAGGCATACTCTATGTTATGACCTCTGCCAAGCCCTGATCTGTTGGGGCGCGGTACAAACACGTGCATCTTTTGTTGTGGAGCTGACTCGGTCACATCTCGCTGTGGCGGCCTGTACCATTAAGCTGTGAGCACCTTTCATCCATCCATCACATATAACAACACTCACAGAGAAAAGATATGACAAATGACATGTTGCTATTGCTCTACCAGTGAACGTAAGATGTTTAGGAGCTTTATGTTTTATGTCCTCTGTTGGCAGTAGCAGTAATGCATTATCCATATCACAAGAAACTAAACACATCTCAATGTTATGGGCTTCTTTCAATTTAATTCTGGGTTAGCTGCAGTGGTTTAGTCACAACTAACTAATAAGTCATAACCCTAGTTTTAGTCCTGGTTTAGTTCTGGTTTAGTTCTGCTTTAGTCCTGTTGAGTCCTGGTTTAGTCCTGGTTCAGCCCTAGTTTAGTCCTGGTTTCGCCCTGGTTTAGTCCTGGTTTAGCCCTAGTTTAGTCCTGGTTTACTCCTGGTTTAGACCTGGTTTAGTCCTGGTTTACCCCTGTTACCCCTGGTTTAGCCTTAGATCTACCTTAAACCTGGTTTAGTCACAGTTTAGTCCTGGTTCAGCCCTAGTTTAGTCCTGGTTTAGCCCTTGTTTAGCCCTGGTTTAGTTCCAGTTTAGTCCTGTATCTATCCTGCTTTAGTCCTGGTTTAGACTTAGAGCTACCTTAAACCTGGTTTAGTCCCAGTTTAGTCCAGGTAATGGGTAACATGGGTAAAAAGAGCAAGCGAGGTGAAGAATAGTTGAGCGTTCTATGGCTGAATACTCTTGTGTGTGAATGACCATATCCGCTCATGAAGACAGATGTAGTGACCTTCCCTATAGTGATAAGACATGAAGATAGAGGAGCGTACGATGAAATAAGTGAAAACACCGGGGAACTAGAGCTCGGGGAAATACAGAAATGGCAGTGAGCTGGTGCAATATCCAAAGACTCGCTCACAGACTGATGACAGGGTATGTGTGTATAATGATGACATGAAGAGAAAGAGGAGGACAGGAGTGACATTCAAAAACACAAAGAACGATAGATGTGGCTCACAAACAGAAACAACACACAGTAAACACAAGAGGAGGGTGCTCACAATATATGGATATAGGCTATAGTTGGTCTCATTGTCCTGCAGTTCAAGGTGGTTTCTTTTAGACCTGGTTTAGTTCTGGTGTAGGACTGTGGACTACGATGGTTGTCTAAACGTAATGAAAACCAAATACAATTTGTTAACCCATACCCAGTTAAATGTATTCATATTTTACCAATCCAGTCAAATCTGATAATTGAACCATTGGGCCAACTCTGAACTGAACTGGGGAATCTGGACATTCAGCCTCTATGATGTCATTGATAATTGGGCATAGTATCCATAAATGTCCTTGACACAAATCAAAGAGCTTGGCCAGTGGACCCCACTTTGGGCTCCCCTGGTTCAGAAAGTCCCAAAATGTTCCTAACACATTACACTTTTCCCGACAATCTGAAAACAACCCCGGAAATCACATTACGTACAGTGTAATCTACATCTGTTATGACCACCGGAGACAGCTCTGCACAGTTTCTGTCAAAAGATCAATTCAATCCACAACACAATGCAAGTGTGGAATATAGGTGTTGGCTATATTTTTATGTCAAACACTGCTCAATGTTCCCTCCAACTTTGAAATGTGGCAATTGCTCCCTTCCTATACATCCACCCCATACTATTTATATACTTGATACATCACAATTTGGTTACATTGTGTAAATTGCACATTTCTCTTTGGTTTGTGAGCTATGACTTTCTCGAGGCGTCAAAACAACAACAAATACAAATAACTTAATCTTTATTCAAAACACCCTCTCATTCTTCTGTCATGAACTGTTAACTAACTCTTTACTCCCCCCTCCGACCTCCGCTGGTACTGCTCCACTGGTCTGCATCCGAAACTGACTTGAATGAATTGAATACATAATCCGTGTCTAACATAGAGCCTAAATGGGACTTTCTGCTAATTAGGTACATTCACTTGGACGTGGACCAACTTTCTGAGTAAGCCGTGCAGCCTGTGTCTACACTGAAGAAGCTGCTCATGTTAAGGCTCTGAAAGAGAGACAAAAATAGTCCTGGGCTGTGTATGGAAACTCAAAACCACTTTATATGTGAAGATCTATTTACTCCTTCACTGCGGTACAGGGCCGGAGCTCACATCTGCGTTTAGACTGGGCTTTTATGGGGAGTTACATTCTCAATACACAAAGTTCAGATGAATACACAGGCTGCTATAAGAGCTTCTGTCTAGACTAATGTATCTTTACTTTGGGAACATGTACTTGATACATAGAAATGGTATTGCACACATTGGTGTTTACTGTCTGGGACATGGGTTTTTAGTCTTATTATAAAAGGAATTTCTGCCTCAAAGCAAGGTTCAATTCCCAGGCCAAGAGTCTAAATGGTCCAGGATCAGCTGTTCTTTACTGCAGGGGTACTGTGCTATAGTACAGGGGTGGGCAAACTTTTTGACTCAAGGGCCACGTGGGGTTTCAAAATTTGCCAAGTGGGCCAGCAACGATTGTAATCTATAAAACTGCAGGCGTTACTGACACGAGACATACAGCCTTCTGACATTTCACAGTCAACTCTCCTTTTCTGTGACCCACTCATTGTTGGCGATCTCAGTGCATAGTAAACAATACACAGGACAATAAACAGGATCAGAAAGGCTCATGGTGTTTATCCAGAACCCTCTGTTAGAATCAGCACGACTCAATAGTATGTTGAGAAAAGACTCATTCAATTAAGGGGGAAATGAGTGGGGTTACTGCAGGGTATAACAATGTGACACAATATCAGTATTTTACTACATAAATAATGCTCGGAAGGCCAGATTAAAAAGCTCCATGGGCCGCATGTGGCCCACAGGCCGCAGTTTGCATACCCCTGCTATATAGACTTCCCATCTAATGCTCTAAATAAGTAGTGAAAAAATAATACAATTTGAATATTGATGTTTTTGCACAATTATCCAAAGTCTAGCCACTCTCATGTTTAATCATAGCAGTCTGTTGCTGACCATATTTAACCAACCTTTAGACTCACTGTAAGAACCTTCTTTTACCCAGATGACCTAATATTGGACACTTCACACACACGTGTTCCTTGGCACAACTTGGTTTAGTCTATGACCTCGTTTAGACCTAATCTCAATTAAAACCACTGTAATCACGACCTGACCACAGCGATGACATCATCTCATGATATACTTCCACCAAGACCACTCAGACCTGTTTCTTTTCCATGTCCCTCACAAAACACATGTCCTTTCTGACACATGCCCTCCTCAGCTTCTGCAGAGGTCACGGTGTCTGACAAACAGCTTGATTTCTTGGTGTTTCATCATCACATCCATCGCCGTCTCAACACTGCACCTCTCTCTCTTTCAAGACGTGCTTCTCTTATTGACAACTCATTTATGTCCCTATACATCTTCATTCCTCTCTTCCATCTGTGGTAATTGGTTAGTCATTATTGCATTTAGTAGAAATTACTTTATAAGAAGGTATTGTTACATTGCTATGTGACAATGTATATGTATAATGATATGTGATATGTATGATTGATTGATAGTTAATAAATATGGCTATCCTGGTTTGAAGACTGCTTTTAGTATCTTAAAGAGTAACTAAACCCTGAAGGAAATTGAACCCCCTTCAGGTTAAACAGTGGTACTGCAGTTCAATCGAGCCCCCATCCGAGCGCACACTGTCGTTGTGTCCCTGGGCAAGACACTTAACCCACATTGCCTATGAATGAATGTGGTTGTATGGTTGGTGTTCGGTGGTGGTCGGAGGGGCCGTTGGCGCAAATTGGC
>JAVQKC010005737.1:0-12557 GCA_036025475.1 Philypnodon macrostomus
ACCCAACATAAAATATTATTATGACCCCGCCCTACAACAAACAGGAAGTCGGCCATTTTGAAATGAATTTGGGAGGTCAGGTATATTTGACAGCCTCTAACTTGCACATACTTTGCCCAATTAGGCTCAAACCTGAAATACCTAATGACCCCCCGGCCCTGAACACATCTGGCTAATATGATGGCAGTTACCTCTATAGCGCCCCCTATAGACTGAAAGAAGAATGTAGTGTTAGGGAATTTTCAAAATTTGGCAAAAATATTCTTCACAAACATCCAGACAAATCAAAAAAGTAAAATAGACCCTTCCCATGTTTGTCATGGTTTGGGGACGAGGCCTCTTAATTGCTCATTAACAATTTTAAAACCCTTAGAAATCACACAATATCTGATTAAGGTGCCCGTTGGTGACAGTTGTAGCAGACGTATGGGGCCGTTTCGCCGATATACACCTTACTGTTGGTGATGACAGCACAGGCCTAGTTAGGTATTTCAGGTTTGAGCCTAATCGGGCAAAGTATGTGCAAGTTAGAGGCTGTCAACTATAGCTGACCTGCCAAATTAAATTAAAAATGGCCGACTTCCTGTTTGGTGTAGGGTGCGGTCATAATAATATTTTATGTTGGGTACACTGTGGAAAATCACTGTACCAAGTTTCATTGCTCTCTGCCAAAGTAAGTGTGTCCAGGGTCCCATAGGGATCATAAACATATTTGACCTCTGTAATGTGCCTATGTACATTAAGTATACAATTGCCCAGATCAATGTGCCAAAATTCACACAATTTCGTTTATGTTCACCATTATTGGCTCAACTTTGACTCCACTTTTACAAGCTTGTGTTTGAAATGTGAGAGTTTCTATGTTGCATAATTCTATAGCAGACATGTTCAAACTTTGTACTTTGTTGGGGTGGCAGTTGAGGTTGGTACACATTATCAATGTGTGATGTACTAATAAATAATATACAGTATATGCACTAAATAGACATGGTCTCTTCTTCTGTCATTTTACTTGTTTACTTTACAGCACTGTTTGTTGTTTCCAGGCCGTCAGCTGACCATCTTCAACACCCAGGCCACGGTGTCCATCGGGGGCAGTGATCGCGGCCGGTCATTCCAGGGCCAGCTCTCCGGTCTGTACTATAACGGGCTGAAGGTGCTGAGCATGGCAGCCGAGGGGAACCCCAACATCCGCATCAACGGCAGTGTGCGGTTGGTAGGGGATACCCCGAGCGCCGGCTCTGGAAGGAGCACGGCCACGCCCCCCGACGGAGCCAGCTCATTTGTCGAGACCACCACCATGATGTCTACAACCACCACCCGTAAACACCGCTCCTCCTCCACTGTACAGGTCAGCGCACACACACACACACAATCTCCTCCTCCACTGTACAGGTTAGCACACACAAGCTCCTCCTCCACTGTACAGGTCAGCACACACAAGCTCCTCCTCCACTGTACAGGTCAGCACACACAAGCACCTCCTCCACTGTACAGGTCAGCACACACAAGCTCCTCCTCCACACTCCTTCCTGTTTGAATGTATGTCCCCTGTCTTCTGTGCTGATGTCATATGTCCCCTGTCCAATGATGATGTCCTATGTCTCTGCAGCATACGCCCGATGACATGGTATCCTCAGCGGAGTGCTCCAGTGATGATGAAGACCTTGAGGAGTGTGATAACAGTCATGCAGGTGGGCTAGGTTAGTTTTCTCTGCATGAGTGTGTGTGCCCATACATCTTCATCAGATAAACTGTCACCACATCAATAACTGTGACACTATAAAAAATATTGTTTTATTTTTTAAATATTGTTTTTATAATAAGTTTACTTATTTTTGTATTTATCAAAACACGCACTGATTTTGTCCACAGATCAGGTCAATGAGGAGGCAAGATATTCATAATAATCTAATGATAATAATCCATACAATAGCACTGTTTAAATTGCTTTATGCTTTATGAAGTATTATTAACTGTAGAACAAGAAGGATAGAATTAGTCTTATCCTGTGTTTTGGTCATTTCTGCGCTGCTTTGGGGTTTGTCTGTTCCCTTATAAATGTATTTTAAATTTAAAAGTAGATTTATATTTGACTGTACATAGCCTACATGATGTGGACTTTTAGTGGATGATTCAAACCTCACACACATAGAGTACAGTAAACATACACACTATTTTTATTATAAACTTTGGGCACCACCACTGGCTTATCCCAGTGCAAGAGATATACTAACATCATCAAGATTTTGAATTACGTTAAAGTAAAAAGAAATTGTTATGTCAGAATATAACTCCTGTCTGCCCAGCAGAGTACATGTGAGATACTCTCTTACTTTTCCTTTTCCATATGTATGAGCACTGATATCACAGTGGGTACATCATCAACTGTTTAAGAAATAGAGAGGTAGACCGAGGTAGAGGGATCTGAGTGTATGTCAATACAGTGGGCTGTCTTTCTGAGCCCACTCATGTTTGTATGGGGAAATACTCTCATGGCCTGCTGGACCTTGCCTTCTGTGCCTGAACAGTCTCAGTGCTGCTGTTGGATATAGTAGTACAGCATATTGTTCAGCCACCAAAAACAAATCTGGTACCATGGTAACCAGCAAGGCCAGACACTCCTTGTGTCACAGACAGTTATTGTGGCTTTTGTTGATCTGAAAGCCAGGCATTCTGTTCAGAGGCATCCTGTAATAATTCAGCAGCATCTCTCAGATGAGGAAAAACCTTAGGTCAGTTAAAAGACCCATGAATTCATAGAAAGATTGATAGATTGATGGATAGATGGATGGAGAGTGGCAGTGAATCATTCTCCTCAGTTCTTTGAGTGCAGACACATGAGCTCACTCACAGACATGTTCCAATCAGGGTTAATCACAGTAGCGTGTGTTTGTGTGTGAGTATGTGTGGGGCTGGTCTACCCATGGAGCTAATCAGAGTCCGACTGATCACAGAGCTGCCCCCCTGTGGCTCAGGGCCTCTACATATGGAAACTGTATTAGCGTATGCTGCTCTCAGACAGTGAAAAAACAATTGTTAAGACGTGTGTGGAGCAATAGCATATGTTTTAGTTCATATGTACATAAACCTTAATTATGTGCAATGCAGTCATAGCCCCTTTACCTTCTAAATATTAGAAGTATAATATACACAGTCCTTCACGAGGCCACATGTACCTCTAGAAGTCAATCACTAACCCCTCATGTAACATTCACAATGTGCTTCCATGGTTTTGAGTGGTTCTTTTTATATCTCATGTTTTATGCTTCGCTGGTTTATTTTGCTCTAGCTCATCTGAGCATTCATTTAATAAACTCTTGTTGATTCTTTGCTCATGTACATTGTTCAGTAATGTTTATAGAGGCATATGTTATTATTTTGAAAAGAAAAATCTCCATGTCTTTTTACAAACATTTGATTCTTCCTAAGACTTATGGGGTGGTGCTGAACAGCAGATGGCATGGAGCGATTTTCTTCCCTTATATTTTCTGTTATTATTTGTGCATGTGTTTGGTTTCTCTCGGACATTGAGCCCTGGCCTATTGAATTGGACTGCAGTGTGTGTGACCACTGATGCATGGGATGTCCACAGTTACATTTTAATGTTCTTTAATTTCACTTTGACATGACAATTTCTATACAGAACTAGTGGCTTTTTAACCCTGACATGTCACATTCTAGTGTGGTGGGACTGTTACAGATGTATATGATAGCTGGACCCATAGTGGGCCATTGTCTGCTCACCCTCAGTCGATCTAACCTACCTGATGCAGCGCACATACTTATATGCCTGTTGGGATTTCCCTGTTATATACTTTAGTTAAAGGTATTACAAAGGTTGTTTGCAATATTTCTCTAGTCTGTCCATGTCACACTCAACAAAAAGCAGCCTTGAACATAATAAAGACTACTTCTGAGTCACTTGCCAATATAACTGGACTATTAGTGTAACTATTAGCACCCAAAGAGCACTGTTAGCATCAATGCTAATCGTGTTTAGCATTAGCATCTCTAAATATAACAAAAATCAATAAAGAATGACTCTTCTCCTCTTCATAGACATAGAAACAGTATTTCTTTTGCAGATATTATATCAGCTATTGTTCAGCCATTGTACAACTAGAGTACCAGAGCTAATGTTTACATCAGAGCACTTCCTTATTACAGAATCCTTATTTACCAGCAGTAGCATTTGAAGACAATAATAGCCTTACCCCCAAGGTCTACTATTAGTTGATTGTTTTTAGGCACCAAAATGACAGGTTTATGAATAGTATATCTTATTTTTTCAGTGTGCCTAATTGATAGTAGTAGTACTCTAATGGACAGTAAAGGCTATTTTAACTAATATTTAAATGCTTGTTTTAAACAACCTCTATTATACCTATTAACCAACTGATTTCTACTATGACCCTCAGGTCTTCCCTGTGATTATTAATAGTAACACATATCCATTGAACTGCATTGTAGGTAATAATTGATATGTACAAAGTAAAATATTAGCAAGAAACTAAATTAGTATTTGTGACAATTTATATTCTACATAATATAATGTACTGAGATCATGATTGCACTGGTGATGCTGTATGTGATGTCCCACACATCAGTGGTTTGTGTCTCATCCTCTCAGTTTGGTGAAGGTGTCTTCTGTTGTTTTTCTCTTTTTTTCATACACATCATGAAAATGTTCCAAGGGGCTATTCTTCTAGACACTGACATCAACTCATGAATACATATGAAACCCCCACACACAGTGAGGATGAAGAAGGACCAATGTTATTTGTTAGTCTGAATTAGCATCTTCAACTTCTGTTACAAAACACATGTGTCATGATCTGCATTTTCCCTACAGCACACCTAACCTGTAAGTGCTCATTGTACTCAAGCACTGACTCAACAAACACACCAAATACCTGTAACGACACATGGCCTGCGGCAGGGGTGGGTTCACGTTCAGGGGTGGGGTCACGTTCAGAGGGTGGGGTCACATACAGGGGGTGGGGTCACATACAGAGGGACCTTGTTATTAGAAAAGTAAAGTGCTACCAGATGTTTGTGTGTTGTACATGTGTATTTAAAAAAAATAAATAGGCATGTTAATCTTTATATTAGGCATATGTAATAAAAAAAATGTGATGGTGCACTATAGACAAAAAGCTCAGATAACTAGTCTTTATCGCCATAGTAACATATCTGTGGTGAATCATAAGGGGTTGGGACGTGAGCATTTTCTTTTCAGTCTCGTCTGGCATACGTTTCTTGTGTTGTTCTCTTGTTTTCCCTAAATGCAACTTACTTTCAGCATGCTTCAACATCCTTAGGCCAACTAAACCTGTGCTAACCCATGTCAGAACCTACCATGACAGTGTTCAGATGCACACACATGTTAGCTGTGGTTAGGAGCTCCCACTCTCACTCTCCTCCTTTTGTGTGTGTCTGCTTGCAGTGTGCGCAGAATTGACATGTTATTTTGATCTTAGCTTTTCAACAGGTTCAATAATATTTGGAGGGTATTTTTTAGTATTAAGTCTAAAGTAACAGTGGGGATATGGAACTCCTTCAGTATTTGTGTGTGTGTGTTTCCCTCTTTGTGGTTTCCTTCATTAAAACATGCCCCATTGGCTGGAGCAGTTCCACATCCTCCTCTAATAGACGTACTGTCAGGAGGCTGCATGTGAAGTAGTTGCAGTTTAGGGTCTGTCAGACTGTGTTAGATCTGTTGTTTCTGTAGATGGGCATATGCTCATTGTTTGTATATCCCATCCCTTCCTTACAGCCAAAAGCGCTAATGCTGCCCGACCGCTTGGTACTGCCTTTACATGGACATGGCACCTGACTCACGTCACCCTCATCTCTCTCACCTCCTCTGTACTCCATTCATAGGCCTCGCCCAAACATTCTTATGATTTGGACTTATCAATATATTTTCCATTTTACACTAAAGTACAAATCACAGTTTAAGCAAAAACCTGTATAGACTTTTTGATTCTGCTGAAGACTAGTTATCAGCGAGAGAATTGTAGACTTTTGTACTCTCAGCATTTAGCAGGCGAACTCCCTGATTCAATGATGTTTATTTTGATGTATGTGGTGTGGATGTATGTGTTGTTGCTTCACTCGATCATCTCTGTAAGGAGACCACACACTCTGATCCTTTTAAAAAGGTCAACAGGTATAAATGTAATAGCTAACTTTTTACACACTACTCCTCCTCTATGATTTTTCCTCATGCCTAAAATGGTGGCCCACTGCTGCTGTAAGTTACAAGTCTCTGCTCTTTCTATAAATCTGTTTTAACACATGATGCAGTTTGTGAAAGTATACATGTTACTATTGTCAACCATGGATATACTAGTAAAGCTAATTATACTTTAATTTTTTAAATTATACTATGGTGCAAACCCAAGGAACACACAGGAGACAGTGGCTGCATGTGCTAAAGCCATGAAACACTTATCATCAAAACGTAATCAAACTTATGCAAACTTCCCCCATGTATGATCTTATTAAATGGGTCCAGTTATGTATTCATAAACTGCATCAACTGTGTTTGTCAGGTTGTGTTAAATTTGTCTTGCATGTGTTGGTGTGGTGGGTTTAGTATAGTACAATGCTGTGATCCTCTGCAATTTAATGATCACTCTATGCTTTAGTTATGTGGACTGGCTAAGTCTGAGGAAGTGGACAGCTTGTGTCTGTCATGTCCAAATGAGATCACTGTCATAGAGTGACCATATGTGAATGATCCTGAGATAGAGACTTCTTCTTGTCCAGGCAAAAAGAGATGTGCTTTTCCTGTGCACACTGTGTGGACTAATACAGGCAACAGACATTTAGTAATCAAATAGTTTGTATAGACTGCTAAGGTCTGTTGCTAAATTGCATGCATTATAAATGTTATTTAAATTGATGTATTGTTGAAGTTCTAACCTCTCTTTCTATTGTGTTTTGCCCAGGAGGTGAATTAGCGACATAATATTTCAGGATCCATGAACACACCACCCTTTAGCTCCCTGCACCCTTCACCCCTCACTCACCCCACCCCCATTACTGACACCACCAAAGAGCCAGGCCAGGGCGGGCCCCGTGCTTGTCGGACCGAGGCAGCGATGATTGTGATGATGATGGCTCCTATGGTTCTGGCAAAGCGTTCAGAGCTGCTCCCTTCTGACGATAAGAAGATTTTTACTCCTGGTCTACGTCTTTGAAGTTGGCTCCAAAGCTCACAATCCCAAGACTTTAGACCTATCTATTCTCCTACTGCCACAAACAGCCGACCAGAGCCGCACCACCAACACCTCTGCCTCCGCCGCAACCCAAAACAACACTCCGGCCAAACCAAGCCCTCCAGTAGAGCTCAGCCTGACCTGTACACCCATGTACAGGGGCGCTTTAATAATCTCCCCCATGTCCCATGATATACCCACAGCACTCCCCACAGAGCCGGGCGTCAGGCGCCTCCCAGGGCCCTCAGAGGTGGTCCGAGAATCTAGCAGCACCACAGGGATGGTCATCGGAATAGTAGCCGCGGCGGCCCTGTGCATCCTCATCCTGCTGTACGCCATGTACAAGTACAGGAACAGAGACGAGGGCTCCTACCAAGTGGACGAGAGCCGACACTACATTACCAACTCAGCCGTCCAGAGCAACGGCAGCATCATGAAAGACAAACAGCAGAGTCTGAAAGGCAGCAGCAAGAAGCAGAAGAACAAGGACAAAGAATACTACGTGTGATACTGCAGTATTCCTGTGGTCACACAGTACTGATGCACTGTAAAAAAGCACACTTACTATTGTAAGCATACCCTGAGCTCAATAGTAACTTTAGAGACTTGAGACCATGGATATACCAGTCTGTCATGCCCCACCGCTCCCTCACTGACTTCATCATCAGAGCGCATTTTTGTGAACTTGTTAAAGGCTCATGTTCTTGATCATTTTTGGCATGTAAGCAGCATATTGTGCTTAACAAGAGTGGGTCAGGACACAGTCATTGTAGTAGTCAGATGTGGTTAATGCATAATACAGGTGTGGTGTCAAAACTATAGAGTCGTATCAAAAGAAATATGTAAGTAATGACCTTTGGCATTAATTCACTTTAGTCCAAGCGTCGGACCAAGAGTCTCTTTTTGAAAATTCTCTAAAATAATGTACAGTATATAGTATGAAATATTTATTTTCAATCACTTTGGATTAAATGCATATCCAATTGTTCTTAGATCAGAGCCTTTTCTTTGTTTGAACTGCCAAGTGTGTAAAACAACTAAAGGTGGTTTCTCTTTTAGAAGTGTCTGTTGGATGGATGCCTATAACTCTTTTCTACAGAAGCACTGTTATCAGATCTGTACACAAATGTAGAGTGTTATTCTATCTGCCGTCACAGTAAACTGTGTCAAACCAGAACTTTGTTTACATATTTTATTACATGCCATTGTACTTTCAGAGTAACAAATTGTACATAAATAATGACAAATGAGGTATACTTCATGGAATATCATACATTTTTTATTAAAGATTATTGTTAGTCTAGAGATTGAATATATCTTTTTGAATATGAACTGACTGCAGTTATTAAGAAAATGCTCACTCACAGAGTTATTATCAATCATGTTTCCTGAGGTCAGAGTTTAGGGCTGTGGTGGCTATCATAAACAAGAGAGTGCATCATCATTATTTCAGCCTTTCAGTGACACAAATTATAGCACAAAACTAAATCTTCTCAAAACATTCAAACTTTTGGTCACTTCGTATCCAGTAAACAAGTTTTATCATTTCCATTATTTAAATAGAGCAGAATATTATCATAGAAGACTAAATAAAACTGCATTCTGCTATATTTAAAGATTAATGTAGGTATGTGTCATTTTTTAAGATTTCTATTCAAAGCACAACCTGGAGTATGTGTAACTGTTCAGTGATGGAATCCAATAAAATTTATCCTATAACGCAGGGTTAGAGTAAGGGATAAAATTTAATTGTTACCAAACAGGTACAGACACTTGAAGCCACTGAGTAAATCACACATATTCCCAGTGACAGCAGTATTTCACATAGTCACGCCCGTCCACACATCACTGGTCCATGCCTGAATGTGCTAGGCTAGTAAGAGATTGCCACCTAGATACACTAAGATAAAGATTAGATAACTATAAAAGGTGTATAGATTATTATCTGGACAATGAGAGTATGTTGGAGCTGTGACCTTAAGCATGATGACCTCTAAAAGCCAGCTCGGACCTCCTCTCAGATCTCTGCGCTTGACCATCCCCTGCCCTGAAAGGTAAAGAATATTCAACAGGAAACAAAAACAAGTTTAATCACTTTGATTGTCCTATTCTTATGGCAATGATTCTCAAAATCACCTAAATCGCTTTAAATGCTTATCGGTTTCTTGACTCGACCAACAATGATTTAACCCAAGTTATTCCACCAGGGGTCACCATCCTCCCAAACAAATTTCAAGAGACTCCACTGTGACAGAAAGATTAATATTTGTCAATACTTATATCTAACTTATTGTCGTCTATTACTGGAATATATTTGTTTTATCCTCTAGAGTTAAGGTTCAACTTCAGATTAAGTAAGTATTCACAGGCTCCAGATACAATATGATTTCTTTTATTGACATTCACAGCATAATTAAATCAACAGCTGTCCCAGTAAATATAAAAGACCTCACAGACGGACATGATACACACAGACAGTCAGATGAACACATTCACGTGTTTACTGTCCACAGTTCCAGAGTTAAGTAGACAGTAAAGGTGACCTGACGCAGCAGCCCCGGGTGAGTACTGTGTTTTTCGGAGTGTTCGTGAACGCGCCCCAGCCTCCTGCTCTGGGCGTGTGTGTCAGTGTGTCTCTGTGAGCCTGTATGAGTCTGTATGAGGTTGTATGGTGAATCAGCGAGGCGGACTCTCTGATCTCCAGGCGGACACACAGCTCTCCTCGGTGGGTCCTCTGTCTCCTGTCACCTTCTCCTCTCTGGACCGAGTATGGGAGAGCCCCGCCACAGCAGCAGTTAGTGTGTTCAGAAGAGAAGTCCTACAGCAGCAGGTTAGCTTAACACTGCCGAAAGCTTCATCAAGAAAAAAAGACAGTAAACATATCCTGTGTGTGCGTGTGTTACCGTGTGTACTGTCGCTAGCAGCTAGCACGGCTCTCTGACACAGTGCAATGTGCAGTGTTAGCAGTATATGTGTGTGCAGCTAGTGAGCTAGCGTTAGCCGCAAAGCTAAAGGCGCACTTAGTGCGTGTGCTCCTCTGATGCTGGAGCCTGGAGCAGACCTGACCGGTGGGTTCAGGGGTGTACCGTGCTAAACACCTGAGCACGGCCTCCATCCGGAACAGGACCCGCTAATGACTGGTGTAGTCATTATTGAAGCCGCCTGTTCCTGTAGGTGGGCAGTGTCCTGACGCCGCGTGTTTATATTGTACAGGTCGAGCCTGCAGTCATCATTCACTCAGAGAAACCCGGGCAAAGTGGAGATGCAGACCTTTCTCAAAGGCCGAAGAGTCGGCTACTGGCTCAGCGAGAAGAAACTCAAGAAACTCAACTTTCAGGCTTTTGCTGATTTGTGCAGGTATGTAGTACTAACAAACATATACAACATACAGTAGTAGACAACCTTCACCGTCGTCATACAGTTGTATGTAATTTCAACATGAGAAAATATTCCTTTGTATTTTTGACAGTTGTCTTTACACAGGGTTATTACGGTATTACAGACACTGAGTGTACCAGGGACAAGTGCAGCTTGTATAAATGTGTGTATTGTGTTGAGAGTTGCTAATAACACTGATCAGGGTTTGACCAGGAAACACGTATAACGTGTTAAACAGGTCTTTACTACACTTACTATGAAACCTTTATACTCTGTAATACGTGTGACTGTATGCACTGACACATACCAGGATTATGTTTGTTACTGTGAGATATTTCAATGGTCCTATAAAAACCCTTGCAGATGAGCTTTTTTCACGTCTCTGTATATCTTGTAATAGACATATCTTGAGCTGAGTTAAGGCTTACATAAGGTCTGTTAAAGTAGGGCATGGATTTCCTCAGATGATTTGATGGCCTGAACTTTGCCTAGAGATTTAAGCGTGGACTGGTTCATAATAATTTTTTAGACATTAAAATCAGTGTATGTTTTGATAGTTCCCCTTTTCTACACACAACTGTGGGGTTTTGTTATTGTAAATAGTGTTGATGATTGACATTGTCGCTGTCACCCGATTACTTCACTGTAATCCACCAAACATTTTTAATCTTCTCATAAACCACAGAGTAACTCCCCCTCTCTCCATACTGCTAAAGACACAGGCACCATATACCAACATTTAAGAGAAAATATTTCTTCATATAGGAATCCTAACTTGATTTTATTGAAAAAGATTGTATCTAAGATCATCACTCTACTTCCCCGTTGCTCTCCGAGCTGAAGTGTTATTTACTATACTGTCACAAGGGAAGTAATCTGACTGCAATAACCTTCTTGTATCATGTCAGAACATTACACCATACACTGTCCAAACACTGTGTGCCTTTATTCAAGCTCTTATAATATGTTTAATACAACGGATAGTTCAACTAAATAGCGATAGTTCTCTCCTCTCATATAGCGGTACTTTGAGTCGAATTCATTGCTTCTTTGCAGCCTCTCCGTGTTTCCCTTGAGAACATCCAAACTGAGCCAGTACTGAGTGAAGTAACAATATTGCCTTCTGATGTGGTCAAAGAAAGGCCAAGACACACTGGCACACCTTAAACATGATAGTGCACAGTAATTTATTGCAATAACGCCATGGTCTTTAATCTGACATAAATTTACGGTACAATTTTGAAAATAATTTAATATTGGTATAACAATAGCCTATTCAACAGGTTTATCAAATATATATTATACTATTATACTATTTTCAATAACTATATAACCTGCAACATATAATGTGAAATGCACATTAAATGCATCTTTTGACTAACAAACTATAAAATTCAACCAGTATAACAAATATAAAATATATAAATGTATATCTAAACTAGGAACTAACCTAAATTCAAATCTAAATCAGTCCAAAGATTTAACCATGATTAACTGTATGAATGAAACATGTCTAACTCAGGGCCAGGTCACATCACTCGATGGTCGATCACCATCTTTCTCTTTGTGTTATGATATTGCAATAATTTAGAACTATATTGTGCCATCACAAATGACAACAGATCTGCCTATTGACATTTACACTTACAATTAAATATGTCCTTATTTTTCCCTCACTGACAATTAACAGACTAGTCCTTAACCTCCCACACCTTATCATAAACAACAGTTATCTTTTCAATTGTTTTATTTAGTTACATATTTTGTAATATTTTCCAAGAATTCTGTAATCTGTTTTCAGTCATCACAGATGTCTCATACGAGGTGGTTCCAGTGTAATTATATCGGCGAAAACAGCGTGTCGCCGATATTATGGAATCACGTCGGTGTTCGTCCGCGTCCGCGTCCGCGTCCGTAGATCCTAGCTGTGAACGCGATAACTCAAAAAGG
>JAVQKC010005768.1:0-14230 GCA_036025475.1 Philypnodon macrostomus
GCGGATCGGTGCAGCCTCTGCAGTGATGCGGTCGTTGTACCGGTCTGTCGTGGTGAAGAAGGAGCTGAGCCGAAAGTCAATCTACGTTCCGACTCTCACCTATGGTCATGAGCTTTGGGTCATGACCGAAAAGACAAGATCTCGGATGCAAGTGGCCAAAATGAGTTTAGAGCCGCTGCTCCGCCATATCGAGAGGAGTCAGCTGAGGTGGCTCGGGCATCTGTTTCGGATGCCCCCTGGACGCCTCCCCCGGGAGGTGTTTCAGGCAGGTCCTACCGGAAGGAGGCCCCGGGGAAGACCCAGGACACGCTGGAGGGACTATGTATCTCGGCTGGCCTGGGAACGCCTCTGGATTCCTCTGGAAGAGCTGGAGGAAGTGTCTGGGGAGCGGGAAGTCTGGGCGTCCCTGCTTATTCTGCTGCCTTCGCAACCCGGCCCCGGATAAGCGGAAGAAGATGGATGGATATTTAGAAAATTAAAACCAATTGTTTTCAGCTCCTGGGAAGTCCAGTGCCTCAGTATACAGGATTACTCAAACATGTATTATTTAAACGACTAAACAAATATTTGTTGTTGAGGAAACATCAGTAAAACTTGGTAGAAGGCTCAGAAAAGTTGAGCTAGCATAATAGTGTCAAATTAAATGTGCCGCAATGCTTACAGTGCATTTGTGAAGCTTTATATTCAGGTTTGGCAAGACATACAAATGGAGAATTGTGGTTAAAGGGGTTTCTGGAGGTGCCAATGATACTGAGAAGAGCATTTGTGCACAGCTGCTCCAACTGGCCACAGGCTGTGAACCCTGGCCATCACCAGATGTCAGTTGGAAAGGGGACTTTTTTCTAATTAAAGCCAATAAGTGATGCATTTAAGGAACAGTGGGGAATAGGAAAGTAGCTTAAGTGCGGCCATAAAGTTGAAGAAGATGCTCTGTAAGTGTCTGACAACCTCTTAAAGAGAAAGTGGGAACACATTTCAAGTGTCAAGTGATGCATGAAGAGCTCTACAGTGGAGGAAAGTGAAAAGGCAGCCAAAATTATGTTGGGCCACTAGGACAGAATGGAGAGCAATGTTTGGCTTTTTGAAAAGTTATAAATAGTCACAGGAACATAGACACCATATTGGTGCAAGAGTGGCAGAGCTGGCCATTCAGTAATAGGAAGGTTCATAGTTCAATTCTCATCCAACCAGGTTAAGCTATATGTTATTGTCCACTTTGTGCATTTGACACATCCTTCAATAATGTTGGGTCAACAAGACCTTATCTGTCGTTATGTCATTGGGCAAGCCACCCTCCTAACCTAAAATCAATGAATGTGTTAGCGTAATGTGTTTAGTGGTGGTCATTGGTCGGCGGGGACTGTAGGTGTGCTATTGCTGCCATATCATTCCACCTCAGGGCAACTGTGGGAAGAGTTTGTTTACCACCACCAGTGTGTAAATATGGAGTTAATGTAATGGACTCAATTGTAAAGCCCTTTGACCTTTGACTGAATAGAAGAACGTTATCAATCAAGTGCATAAATATTATTAGAACTGCAGTAAAACAAATCAAGGTCCCTTTTTGTCTGTGTGCCAATAAGCTCCAATGCACGAAAGCCAATGCAAAGTATAAGAGTCATTTGCAGAAAGATAAATGTAGCTTGTTTTTTGGCAGATGTGCGTGTCTGTTTGTCCGTCTTCCGGGGGGTTCTCCGAAAGATTAATGTCCCGGCATCAAATCTGAGACTCCCTCCTGTCAAACACACACTGCAAAGACTATTTATAACCAGACGCCCACTCGCAAACCCTAATGAGACTGTGGGTGACAAATGATTTGGAAGACACCTCGTATACCCCCTGTTTCCTTCTTGGCACCCAGAGCATTTCTTACTTTTTTGTTCTTATGTCCAAGCTTGTTTTTGCCCCAATTCTCTGGACCCCCTGATCATTTTTCACTACGGTTTCAACACTAGCCCTAAACCATCAATTTGTATTCACTTGGCCTACTCTTCACCACTGTTCTTTCCAGGGACCATTTTTGATAGATACTGACTGACCACTACAGATTGGGACCACACCCCGTAAGAGCTGTAGTTTTGGAGATGCTCGGAACCAGTAGTCAAGCGTTTACAGAAGTGATGCACCAATATATCTGCTTTTAGTATCAGCCGATGTTAACCCGTTGAGCAAAAATGATAATTTCAGAATCAAGTTTGTTTATATGGTAGAAACAAAACACTAGACTATATTTTACAACAGTTTAAAAAACCTAGTAAACATAGCCTATACCAAAACATGTTTCCAAATTATTGGTATTGATATTGGCCAAACTGGGAATTAAAATGTCGGCATCGGCCAATAATTTCTATAGCGGGGCATCCCTACATTACAATATAGCACCATTTTAACACATTAACTTTATGGACAAAATGTTCACTTACTTTTAGATATTTCCAATCCAGTACCATAGTGCCACAATGAAGAGATAATCTTTGTTATTCACTTCACCTGTCTGTGTTGATAATGTTATGCCTGATCAGTGTATATTGAGTTTATTGAAATATCCTAGATCTAAAATGTGGTAGTGAATGCATTAATAGAACCATCTTTTAGCCACTTGGCCTACTCTTTCTGCCTGCATAGCCTCTCTCATCTTATAAGTTAGATGTCTCTTTTCTAGCAGTAGAAGTCCTTTGTCATGTTGTCAATCTCTATCCCGCTCTGTCTCCCGGCTATTTGGGAGTCAGTGCTAGTGCTGACTGGATTAGCCATGGGCTGCCCTGCCAAGTACTGTTCTGACACTCTGGGGCGAAACCACTTACAATTGTCAGATTTTTTTGTTCCACTGAGCCAGCAGGTGGCAAGAAAAAAGAAATAAGTAACTGTCTGTTGAATAAAGACATTTCTTGATGCCTCTATTTATCAGCACTTTCACTTGCTAAAGAGCCAAGCCGCAGGAGTCGTGCCTAAAGTCCCTATTCTCTACCCGGCCTATACAAAAGCACTTCAGGGCTTTGTATAAAACTTCAAGGTGACATGGGAGTGATTGTCAGAGCAATGCCTAAATATCCACCAAACGTCCAATCAGATCGCTCTGAGGACTCGGTCAGTTCGAAATGTCAGTTCTACTTTGGTAAAGGTTACTAGGTGTTCTGTGTATTGAGAACATTAGGGGCATTTAAACACAAAGGTCTTCAGCCTGAGGGTGGGCAGTGAGTTTTATCAAGAGACTAATGGACAATCTGGGACCAATTTGATAACAGTTCAGTCTGAATAGCTTTAGATAGTATGAATATTTGTTCACCGAATTATATTACATGCACAGAATAGGTTCATGTTTAGTTATTTACATTTTCATTCGTTGCTGTTTCTCCACAACAAATTGTCTATCTCTTTCCATGTGTCGACTCGTGCCCTTAGAAAACAATACTAGTCTCCTTTTATCCAGGCTTGGGACCAGCATAAAGAGTGCACTGGCTTGTGACCTTGTGCCTGGATTACTTGCCAATTTTGCATTGATCTTGTAAGCCCTGGACATGAGTTGCAACTTGATTTAAGTAAGGTTAGGTAAGTTTGTCTAATCAGTTTTACTAATAATAATAATGGATTAGATTTACATTGCGCTTTTTAATGTGTGGCTGCCATTGTGCACCTACAGCCCTTCTGACCACCACCAAACACCAATCACACAACCACATTCATACATAGGGTTAAGTGCAATTCATATTGGTATTATTGCTTGTTGGATCAGCCTGACCTCTGTTCATTTGTATCACCCCTTTGTGTTTACTGACAGCATGCGCCTGTTGTTGTGGACTGTTTATAACAGCGTGCGTGTCGAGGGAGTTGTTGTTGTTTTTTTGTTGTTGTTGCTGTGTGCGTTGCTTGTGTTGGCAGTGACAGCTTGTTAACATCGAACTCGTCATCTCCTCCTCCTCTTTTGTGCCAACTGGCTGCTCTTCCCTTTAGCTCACCTACGGTACATCACCACATAATCCCACGCACCCATCTGTACAGCTTACCCCACCCACTACACAGTAAAACCCCAATGAGATGCCATGCAACATTGGGGCAAGCGCAGTATAAAGGCAAGAAACCCTGACATACATACGTAAAGAATTACTTTTAAAGTGACCATATTATTTTTGTTTTTTCAAGCTAAATTAATTTTACATACAACAAACTTTGATTAGCATTTCAGGTTTCATGACTTAAATATATTTGTTGAAATCGTTTTTTTTTCTCTCTACTAAAAAGTTCAGAATAGGTGCAGCCCCCTTTAAGGCTCAGAATTAGCATTTCCCTAGAATGGCCACACCCACTTCACTACTACAGCAAGTACAAAGTACGAAGTAATAGGTGTAGGTGTATTTTTTTTCATCAGCTGTATATATATATATATATATGTGTGTGTAAAAAGATGGAACCAATCAGTGGCTCAGCATACATAACTTAAAATAAAAATACAACTCTGGGTATGGTTTTGACAACAAACCAGCATTATAACCTGGTAGAAAGCCCCAAATAGCGAAGTTAGCATAATAAGGACCCTTTAATGTATAGACAACACAAAATCGATAAAGTTGTCAGTAGATTAAAAAATATAGGCCATACATTAGTTCAAGGCCATTAGTGTCTGTGCTAATGTGGGGTATAGAGAACATTGAGCTAATACAAGTCTAACCGGTGATGGATGAGGGTGCTTTGTGAATAAAACTTTCCCCGAGTCACTTCCAGTCAAGGTTAGACAAGTAATAACAATATGTTTAGATACTTAAGATGGACATTGGCCTGAAGAAACGCGTTGAATGCTAATAAATTCATGGCTATATTTCTGTTACAAATAATGCATTTTCCTTTTCGATTTTTCACCCTGTTGTTGACTTGTGAATGGCATTACTGTTGACTGTTGAATACATTTTAGACAATTTAACACATAAAGAATGGCTGTGATTTTTGTTGGTTGTGACAGTAATGACTTATACGATCTGAAGTCGGAGCATAATTGTGTTTCAGGTTGTGGTACGCTGTTCTTTCCTTTGCAAGTGTCAGACAAGCAGCCCTGTAGAATGTGTTTGAAGATGTGAGGCTTGCATTGCTCCGCTGTTTTGAAAGGTTTAGCCCAGGCTCCGCATGCAGCTTTCTTTGTGGTTGTCTCAAGGGACCGGTGAAACAAGCAATTACTCTAACACCCCACTAGGGACTGCTGTGTGCCGCTCATCTCCTACCTCGTTCAGAGATCACAAGAGGCATGACAAAGCTTTCTTGCACAAGTCGTGACTGTTTTTTTTTAATTTTGTATCAAGAAGCATAGTTTTTTTTATCTGTGTATTTCGGTGTAATTAGTGCCAATTCAAATGACGTTTTCAAAATATTGTTAAAGCTTTTGTAGTTTTGTCTAGTTTGTATGGTGAATGAAAAGCAAGTGAACATTTTGTCCACAAAGTTGATGTGTTAGAAGCAGGAAGAATTAGCACGCATAAGGGTTTGAATGAGACACAAAAGTGACAAAAGAAGATATTGTTAAGGCTACACAACTGGGTTAGACATCTACAACATTGCAGCTCTTGTCTTCCCATGACACACATTTGGGCCCACAGCCACCATTTGAAAACCACTCAAATATTGTGTCTTTACCTAGCAAACAGATCAAGATCAACACACATTTTGTACATTTTGTGAAAAGCAAATGTAGGAGAGCCGTCTTGTTGTCAATCATAATGCGTCATAGATTATAGTGTTGGTAAAATGCTTGATAAAATCCTTGACTTTTAAATCGCGCAAAGCTACCTTGTTTACTCTTTTTTTCTCAACAATAGTTAGTTCACAAGCTGCATTAAGAGTCTTATCATATACAGCCAAATACACAAGCCCATCCAAAGCCTGATGTCTTGATGGCAGCCGTGTAGACCACCTGCCTCCTCTGGGCTGGTTGTCACTCTGCTCTGATGCCAGTTGACAGAAAGCAGTTTGGAGCGTGACTGTGACACATGCCTATCTGCTTCATAACAGAGGCGTGCAGTGTTGACTCAACAGCTTTGAAACTGTGCTGTCTGCCACGGCTACTGTCTCTCACCAAAAGGCTTTTGTAACCACGGCTGTATGGAGAATTGAGGTCAAAGAGGTCCAGGCATTTGTATGTTCAAATTAACAACAGTGCTTATTAATATAGTATGTAATTTAAAGTTAATGTGTTGTGTTGTCAATAAGTTGTAGGGACCAGACAAGTCTAAAGCAGTATTAAACCAGGACTAAACTAGGATTAAACTAGAACTACACCGGGGCTAAACCAAGACTAAGTGTAGACTAGTAAGAAATAAGCCATGTCTACAGTAAGGCATAATCAGGAATAAACCATCTAAATCATCATCAAATCTAAATAAGGGCTGAATAAACCAGGTCAAAATCAGGAATACACTAGGACTAAAATGTGAATAAGCCAGGACTAAACCAGGACTAAATCCAGCCAATGATACAGTTTCCCTAATCTTATAATAGTCATGAGATGTGGAATCATTTTCACAGTTGCCCTGAAAACATATTTGCAATATAATATGCACTGCCCTGTTTTGAAGTACTTTGTTGATATGTGCCTAGGTTTACTAGCTAGTGTGCCAACTCCAACCAGCTTTGTGGATCAGCTGACCTGTTGTCACGGCGACCAACATGCTCTGACAGCCGCTGCCACATCACCTCAGCTAATGACGGCCTGCTTTGATTGATTTCTTTTATTTCGTCGTTCAACTCCAGATGCCAGTAATTTTTTGTGCCTTGTGCTCCTATAATTAAAGAAAATGCCTTGCAGTAGCATTCCAATTAAACTGTCAAGGAAATCCCTGTAGAAAAGCAAAATTGCTCCCGTTATTCTAATCATTCGAAGAAAATCAGCACTTATGGGCCCATGTCTGCTTTCAAGACAGAACATCTTATCGTTTGAGCCCAGCCTCTTCTATATGTGCCAAAAATGATTGCTGAGTAGGACTTTGCTCAAAATGAAAATGGGAAAATCTCACAGTTTGGGATTGTTTGTCGCTGTCTTAAGCTTCTCCCCAATTTGAAGTCATCACTCTAACCCCATATGGATCTTGCCCTTCTACCGCACTTGTGTCTTGCAGCCAAAGGTAAAATGCCCTGTATCGTTACAGTTCATTAATCATTCAGAGACCAGCGTCATCAAACTGCTTTGTAAATGTAGAACAATGGTTGATTATTTGGATGATTTGTATCGTGTATAATGTATAGTCCACTCTGTAAATATTTGGCCACTGAAAGTGAAATCATGAAATTAGCAAAAGACATTCAGTGTCATGCTAGTTGCAATTCACCACTTCCATTTTTTCATTCCTAAATCCCCTTGGTAGCTGCAAATATTGTTGACTATGAAGTAACCAAGTAGTGATTGGTTGCATGTAAAGATAACTTTAAAAAATCAGTTTCAGTCAGATGTCATAATTTTGTAGAAAATTTGATGGGAAAATAGTTTTATTTTCTAAATAATTCCGCTCTAGGAACATGCATCACTTGTCTGCCCTCAATTAATTAGACGTTTTTGAAATGCAACCCATCAGACAGAATTGGAGTGCAACAAAGTATTCAGGTTTTGGCCTTTCAGAGCTAAACTAAATGCTCCAAAATGCCTTTGAAACCCACATGTATCTGAGGGGAAAACAACGCTACTGTTAGCTTGAAATTAACTTTTCAGAAATTGGCACTTGCTGGATACAATCTCTATGGATTCAGTATTGTTACCTCTAATGGAACCAGGGCTAATCCAGTATTTAAACCAGATCTGAATCAGGTATAAAGTAAATCAGCTCTAAACCAGTTAAATTAGGTCTAAACAAGAACTAATCTTGGTCTATATCAGATCTAAATCAGGGTTAAATAAGGACAAAATCAGGAATAAACTAGCTTCAGGCTAAGCCAGAACTAAACCAGGACCAAGCCAGGTCTAAACCAGGTCTAAACCAGGCAGTACCATTAATTTTGCCACATCTTCTGTCGATCTTTTAGCATTCTTGTGTTTTTGGCCATTTCTTCATTGCTGCCTACATCTGTTCTAATATATCATTTAATCAGGCCAAAGTGATGAATGTCTTTGACTGTGTAATGTAATTCACCACTGTGATTGATAAGACACGACTGAATCTTCGCTGATGTGACAACAGATGTGCTCCTTTGGGATTGTGCTCGTTAGACCAGCCTGTTGCCTCTGTCTCTGGAATGACAATGGCTATGCGCTAATGCTACGTACGGCTTGACAGGGAGCAAAGACAACAAAGTCAAGGAGACCGAGGTTGGTCGTCACAGTCATTAAATGAGATTTGTAACCCTAAAAGTAGGTCTGAAGTACACTATTGCAACATCTTAATAGAAAAATGTATCATAATTATATCGGCGAAACAACGATATTATGGAATCACGTCGGTGTTCATCCGCGTCCGCAGATCCTAGCTTTAAAGGCGATAACTCAAAAACCAATTGCCGGATCAGTTTCAACATTTGCACACAGGTGCATACCATAAAGACGCCAAACTGTATCGATTTGAGTACTTCTTCGATTAATATTAATTAAGTAATTAATTAATTACGGGCCAAAACTGTGAACGCAATAACTCAAAAAGTCTTTGCTGGATCTTTTTCAACTGTTGCACACAGGTATATATCATGAAGATGCAGAACTGGATTGGGAGGTCAGGTATATTTGACAGCCTCTAACTTACACATACTTTGCCCGATTAGGCTCAAACCTGAAATACCAAATTACCCCCCGGCCCTGAACACATCTGACTAATATGATGGCAGTTACCTCTATAGTGCCCCCTATAGATGGCAAGAAGACTACAGTTTTAGGGAATTTGGCAAAATCTGACAAAAACATTCTTCACAAACATCCAGACAAATCAAAAAAGTCAAAAAGACCCTTCCCATGTTTGTCGTGGTTTGGGGGCGGGGCCTCTTAATTGCTCGTTAACAATATTAAAACCCTTAGAAATCACACAATGTCTGTTTAAGGTGCTCGTTGGTGACAGATGTGACAGACGTATGGGGCTGTTTTGTCGGGGACGACAGCACAGGCCTAGTTTAGTAATCTTGACTTTAGGTTATGGGCTCATGGTGGCACAGCTGTTGCTCTTGGAGTCTATATTTCCTCCTGTATCCTCCTCTCTGGGTTACTGCCTGAAGACATGCATGTGTTAGGAGAATTTGTCAATCTAAATTGTTTGGTTGTCTATTGTGCGAGTCTCTGTGTCAGCCCTAGACATTGTCTAAGGCAGGGGTGGGCAAACTACGGCACGGGGGCCACATGCGGCACGCCAAGCATTTTCTCAGATTTTTTGCCATTTTATCACTCACCTTGTTATAACCAGATAACTCCACATTTACATATTTTTTCACTGAGGTCCGATCGAAGGCTGTATGTGTCATTAGTCAAGAAATGGTCGTTTCAGCTGGCCCACTTGGCACAAAAAGTTTGCCCACCCCAAGTCTAAGGTGTACCCCACCTAAGGCCCATAGTTGCTGGGATTGTCTGCAGTCACCCGTGATGAAAGATGTAGAAATCTGACATATTTTGTAGTCATTTGTGAGCTAACTTCACACACACTTCTCCATAACGACAGTGCTGTGTTGCTCAGTTTTATTCAGTGAGGATATTTATAGTAACTTATTGTCTTCTGTTGGAGCTCCACAAACTTCACACAAAAACCTGCCAGCTTTCTTAAAATAGGAAAATCCACTGTTCTTCAAAGGCGAACCATCACTTCTGTGACAAGAAGGAGGCTCAGAGGTCTGCCTTCAGAAGAGCAATGGCCTCATTTTCAGATAGTTAGTGAGAGAGGAGAGGGGAATAGAGAAAACATTGGTCATATTCCAGCACGCGTTATGATAATTCGCTCATGATTGCATGAATTTAATCTTAATGAGAGGCTCAGTCTATGACATGGATGATGATCAACTCCCCATTAGTTTCATTTGTAATGAGGCAAACTAAGTGCTGGGCTTTGTTCAAATGTTACTTTTACAATTGGGTGTGAATTAATTCATGCAGTTGATTAGAATTTGTGTCTATGGGCAATCCAAATAAATCATTGGTACGAGTGGCCGGTGATCAATTAGGGGGGATCCTGGGGGACACTTGTGCTCCTGATCTGCAGCACCAGCTCTCTGATTAAAATGTGAGTGATATAGAGAGTGCCAGAGTGAGGCTGATTAATGACCACCCGCACACATACACACACTCCCACATATACACACTCACACATACACACTCTCACACATACGCACACTCACACATACACACTCTCACACATACGCACACTCACACATGCAGAGGTGTCCTGCACTAAATCAATAAGGCCGTTTCAAATGAACTGCACAGATATTGGTGGGCCCATTTAAACTGATCTGTGCGCTGTATGGGAGGCACTGTGCTTCACCGCGACTGATTGGAGCATGAATAGTCTGCATTTCATTTGTCTCAGAAATATGGATTTGCACAGAAGTATTAAAGTCAAATACAGTTCACCGCACAAACTATTATTATTGATGATTAGATTCAGAGTTTGTGATTGGAGCCACTTTAGCCACGCACTTTTGATATGTTCTTGATTTTAATTTCTTCTTTTGGTTGGTGTGCTTCTCTCTTTACACCTTTCTCTTTTGACTTGGCAAAAGCTAAATTAGAATCTAAACTGAACAATGAGAAGGATATCTTTCATGTAGGAACCCCCAAAACTGCAAAGGTCAGTCATGTGTGGGTATTTTACGAGAGATGAATATGCTGGTGGTGAGTAGAGTAGAGTCCAGAGGAAAAAGGACCCAAAGTTTCACTAGTTGAGTTTGGATGATACGCTCCCTTTCCTCTCATTACCAACCCTCTATCACGGTCTCACAAAAACAAGGAAGTATCACAAGCAGCGGTAAAAAAAATAGCAGTGAATAAGCAGTGGATTTTAACATAAACTGCACATTATACCTGATAGAGTCTAGTTCTTGATAAATGAAGGGTATATTGACCAATCTGGGTGATCCTGACCTGTGGAAGCATACGATTGGTTAAAAAAAAGGGACCCTGCTGTGAAACAAAAATCCTTATAATACAGAGGGGTTTTTTGTAGGATGACTTCTGGTATGCTGTACTTTTATCTGAGTAATTATGTCTATTTTTGCTCAAATACAAAGTAAAAATAACATTGCAGCTTTAATTAAATATATATAATAATTAATGCATCATGGACAAAGCATTTCAAAATATTCTAGCACATATCTCGTTATCGACCATGTGATATGATGTAGCTCATATTTTCCAACTCTGTGGTGAAATTATATAATAGGATTAATTGTATCATCGCATATAGGTTCAACAGAATCTCATAGATGCCAAACAGGTGTCAGATGATCGGAGACGTAAAGCCTGGTGGTGCTCACAGTAGTGGAGCCGAGTATAGAGCCGAGCCCGATTGGCTTCATGGTAATTTGTTGAGAAGAGCGGGGCTGGTATAAAAGCAGCGAGAGTGAGCGCGCAGCGTCTCGGAGACATCCACCACCGCTCTGGAGCTTATCTTCATCCACCCAACCTCATCAGCAGCGGCACTACGAGGCACAGCGCGCAATCATGAGCGAGGTACGTCCGCTGCCGTTGTTTTAAGTGACTTTTAGTGAGGTTTTGACACGAGGCTGAACAGAAATGTCTGCAAAGTTCAACTCTCAACCTGTGTGACGGTTGGTTAGTCTGGTCTCCAAAATGCTCCGTTTGTTCTGGAAATGACTGCGACCGGTTCTTCGATTAGCCTGATTTCTGACTGTATTTTGAAGTACCCAAACTCATGATATTTGCACACATTTTGCAATCTACATAAATCACCAGTTAACCGCGTTACGCACCCAATAATCCTAGTCTTGACACTGGACCAAAAAGTTTCAAATGGGGAAGTAGTCTTATATAGTAGTCTACCTATATTAGCCTGCTATCATTTATTAAACCTGCTGTTTCCAAAGCATGAAATCACAGTATGTAGCCATGTCTTGACCTCCTCAGGCAGTATGTATGCATGACCTAAGTCCTAAGAGAGAGTAGAGAATGTGGCAGTAGTAGCATAGACCTCATAAGAATCCACTGTGAAGAATCCACTGGCAACGAGCACTGAATTATTCAAGGCTCACTGCTAACATGGAGAAGTCTCGCAATGGAGCGCAAAGGGGGACATTCAGTTCATCATCACAGGGTTATGGACCAATGGATATAAGGTCTGAAACATTGTAATAATTGGAAGACACCAGCATTTTAAAAAACTCCATTGGCAAACGTATGAAGCGTAGTGAAAATCGTGCTTGTTAAATTACCCACAACATGTACTACAAGATCAGGCACCGCTTTCACTGTTAATATTTTATTGCAATCTGCTGTTGTCTATGTATACTGACATCTATATGAATCTATATACACTTTGTATCTAATACCCCCGACCCCCCCAATGTGGTCTTCTGCTGCCAGCCCACTTGATTTATGTTTCATCATCTTGTGCATTCAGAGATGGACTTTTTCAGACCTTGATGTAAGGTATCGTTATCAGAGCTAATGTTATTCTATTATTTCAAACGCACAATCAGACAATGGCATCAAGGCATTTTCGCCCAAAGACGTGCCACTCTCTGGATGAACTTTAGACATATACAGTTATACAGTTATACAGTATGAGGAAAATCCCAGTGGACCCCAACTTAGATTGAGCTTCTAGTTTTGTCTTAAAAATCAAATAACTAAATCTAAAGACTTGAGCAGATCGATGTACCTATATAAAGGGGCCGGTAACTCTCTCTCTATATATTTTTTTAAATACACATTTTATAGGCTTATATAACAGTATCTCCATTTCCCTAATTCACATTCCAATGGAAATCCACGTCCAGGACAAGCCTGGGCTGCATGAATAATTAAGTACAAATCAATAGCAGCCCCTAACTGCACTTTTCCTCAACTTTTTTTTGACTGCACATAAAAATATTCAAAACTACTGCAGAGTGCATCATTATGACAGGCTTTTCAAGTGTGGAGCCATTTTCCCCTAAAACTCAAAGGCATCTTGCATAATTATCATCCACTCACTGTCTACCTCTAAAGCTCTTTGTCATTTATAGGCAAAAACCACTACAATCAGCCCGAGAGCAGGCACAGTGAAAACATCCATGCTCACAGTCTTTCAGGTTATGCTGCAGGACCAGCGAGCTAAAATCTGACTGCATGGGTTGAGTTCTTGAATCAATATTTGTCAAATGAATTAGTACAATGCGTTTATTTTATCAAATGTGATCGCTTAATTGAGACCGTATATTTCAGATGGTTTCTGATAGCAGCCATAAATACTGTATCATGTGAAAGAAATAGCTTATGTGTGCATGTTACTGTTGGATGAAACATGAGTGTGCATCCGGTCAATTAGATCATGCAGAATATTTTATAGTGTGTCCTCCATGGTGCTGTATATGCTAGGCTATACTTGGCCTGTCATTTTTATGTAGGCAACAAAGGAATCTGCATTTGTTTAAAGATATATTCTCTGCATAGTTGAAATGCAGAGACTAGGTCTGACCTTTATGGATGGTTGGGGCACATTTAATTGCAATTGAATCAAAATCGCAGTTTGGTCACAATTAGCATATCGCAAAGACAGCTGTTTTTATCCAATATAATATCCCACGCAGCCTAATGCATCCTCTTGATTTAAAAGGGTTCTGTTTTCACAACAACAGACATTTCTGTTTTTACGACTTTTTCTCTGATGATCGGTGCCGGAGTGGTGGGCCATTCAAGTGGGCTGTGGGTGTCTGTGCAGCTGTGGCTCGAAGCCTGCAGCAGGGCCCGGGCAAAGCCTGGAGCAGCAGGGGTTGTAACCAAAACTGTAAGTGGTCAGTGCACTCTGACCAGGACTACCAATGGTCCGTAAGTAGTCAGTGCGCTCTGATCAGTACCACCAATGGTCTGTCAGTGGTAAGTGGTCATTGCGCTCTGACCAGTACCACCAATGGTCTGTAAGTGGTCAGTGCGCTCTGATCAGTACCACCAATGGTCTGTAAGTGGTAAGTGGTCAGTGCGCTCTGACCAGTACCACCAATGGTCTGTAAGTGGTAAGTGGTCGGTGCACTCTGACCAGTACCACCAATGGTCCGTAAGTAGTCAGTGCGCTCTTACCAGTACCACCAATGGTCTGTAAGTGGTAAGTGGTCAGTGCGCTCTGACCAGTAACAC